>CACRXP010001350.1:15118-89786 GCA_902702965.1 Spirometra erinaceieuropaei
GTGGCGCGCGCAGTCATGGTCAGTCGATCATGCCAGCCACCGCGCCCATTCCCCACTCCAGTCTGCTGACCGGCTCGGACAGCGGCTGGGGTGTGGGAGTGGGAAGGGAGAGTGAGGTCGATGACTCAGCGCACTTTCTCCTCACTATAAACAATCTGACGCGCCTGAAACTATCACGGTGCGCTAAAAGCCGTGGCTTGGAAGGTTGCCAACTGACGGGGTAAATTGGAAGTCCTCCCTGACCGGAGGCGGTCTGAGAGTCAGGCTGCAATGGCTCCTTTTAATGTGGCCTTTATGCACTCCCATTACAGTGTGGGATCCGAGCCAGGCGTTGGCGGCACGCCCAGGTGCGGCTTCGGCCGTGCCAGCCTCCAAATCTCTCTTCTGTTGGTTGAAATCCTGGTCATTTGTTGTGTGGACCAGGGAGTGTGGTGGAACGCCAAGGTGAGGATCCGTCCGAGCCATCCACCTGCGGCCTCCCTCGTCTCCGGTCTTCTTGACTCTGTCTTGACACCGGGCTCGGGCGAGGGAGGAGGAGAGAGTGTAGGTAGATATTACGCAAGTCTACCGGGACTATAAACCCCTGCGTAAGTCTCCGTTCCTGCTCCCATTGCTGCTGCAGCTATGGGGCACACAATGGACAGCATCGAAACCGATGGTCAAACTGTCCTATTCGAGTCTGTAGCAGTAGTATATAATGAGAACTCCGGTACACCGTGAGGAAAAGCGGAGGGAAAATTTTGCGATTTTTACTTACTCCTGAAACATCTACCGCGAATGGCAACTGCCAGACCAGTTCCATCTCCGTCTCATTTTCGGACTTCTTTGACAGACTGACACTGTCATAGCCAAAGGTTCCTTTAAGAGGAAAGTATTGTATCAGATAATTTCAAATGTTCTGTTTGAAAGCGAGGTAAATAACTTTGAACAGAAAGTGGCCGAGGTCAGTAAAAAAGTGTCACTTGTTTAAAACGGCAAATATATCTCCGTTCTGCGGTTACTTTATATTTACTGCTTTTTGAACTAACTGCTGTCAATTCTGAGGCAATAACATTCCTACATTTTGCGGCCTAACATGGAAAGGAACATAAGGTCTGAAATGAGACGGTTAGCCGAAGTAATATATAAACACACGAATATATCAGTATTGCACACTTCGCACGACGTACGATTGGCCGACAATGCGGCAGAAATATGTTCAACCCTTAGCCAGTACTTTGTATACTTTTTGTTTGGCTGATCAGCCACAATGAAGATTTCCGTAGTACCCTGTATCTCAGGGATGAACAGCGTCAGTCGGGGATATTTTCCCACTAAAAGCAAAAGGACATTTTTCTTAATTTTTCCAGGTAGCGCAAAGGTTGGTTATTTTTTGGCATTTAAAATCATTACCCGTTCTAACGATGTTTACGGTAATTCAAAGGGTGTTTCAAGTTGGCATTGATGAAGTACGACTAAAAGCACTTTTTTACTTTTCCCAATTTTACTTGTTCTGATTTTTCTTTGTGTCACTGTGCAGTCTCGGAAAATGTTATTAATTAAGTGATACAGTATTTCACTGCTTTTATTGCGCAAGCATCCATTCAAGCTGGAAGGAAAGCTACTAGCTAAAGGCACAGACAATCGTTTTTTTAAGATCTCGTTCCGCCGCATGAACAAAGAATGCGGAGGTATGTTTATCCATTTCTACTTCGCTGCCCTGCGTCCTCCATGTGTTTTCGTTTTATTCGACCTCCAGTTTAAATGTTGCATTGTTTAAACCTGTTGGACAAAAAGGCGCGAACCAGGAGCACGTTGAAAAATAAGCTTTCCGAGCCCGCTTCCAAAGCTGGTCTGAACATTCGAGCTAAAACCCATCGCCTGATAGAGAGTTGATGGCCACCAACAGGCAGTTAATGACACGCAAATACCAAAATTTTATAACATTTGTATGAGCTAAACGAATTTTTTTTAAAGATATATCTAAACTTTGTGCCGCATGTTCAGAGGTAATTGAAAAAGACTCACTTGGCTAAACAGAAACCAAAGCACGTTGAAGCCTTGAAGTTATTTCCCCAGACAATGGCCGCAAGTGGAAAGGAATGTGATTGTTGAATACGAATTCATTCCTCTATCGTGCTTCTGACAGTCTACATCGACTTCAAACTCCAGCTAGACAGAGGGTGTATGAGTTCGGCAGTTAGCGCCTGCCTTGTGAAGACGAGTGAGGGGTCATTAAAGGCGTACGGTCCTTTCGCTTTACCGCTATCTATTGTTCACGCGTCCTCAACAGAACGTATTATGTCCTGGCAGTATCAAGTCAATGTTTAACGTAAATGTCGCACCAGGCGAAACAACTGCGATTGGAATGCCATCTCTGGAATATTTGTTTCTGACAACGGGCTTGCAGGGATCAGAGATCCGGAGGAGCGGTTTCCGATACCCGATTCCGCACGGCTTTCAGCTTAAATGGGCATTCAAGTGGACATGCTCTGCTCTGGAATCATTGGTGGAATTTGCATTTGGAACAAGTGTCGAGCTGGTGGCAAATCTTCACGCTCAACATATGTGATAGCTTAAATGCCGTTGCTCTGGCCAGGTTTGTGCAGACTTCAACACATCAGGAATATACAGTGAGACATTTTAGGACTTTTCTATTGGTTTTTCGCCTACGCTTGCTCAATTGACTTTCTCTCTGATGGCTATCAAACAGGTTTGAAAATAACAAAACTCTCATCATTTTCCTTCTGGATCTGGCGTTATTTATGTGCGATAGCGGGGGTGTGATATGAAGAGTCGGATCAAATGCACGTTAACTCAACTAATCACTAATTTCTCCAGCGTTTTGTCTATAGATAGAATGACTGACCGCACTCTGTACACAGACCGGCTACAAATACGCATATGCAGTAGAGGCGCAGTCTCATGAGATTTTAAGTGATATTCTGAAATATGTTTTCGATTTGTTAAGGTTTGCAGTAGGGCTCGAATATTAACGTTTACGCAGCATCACTCTAAAATTGTTCAGCCGCGTCAAGATTCCGGCCTTGAATAAATGCCATTTCGGTCGTCTTCAGAGATTGCACCCTGTAAAATATGACTGCAAAGGCAACATGTCATTTTTTTACTAAATTTCTGGCACGTGAAATTGTTCGTCCTTGAAAATGCTTGGCAGCTAATTGCGTTTTCCGCAACTATTTTACCTGACGAAGAGTGTCTTTAGGTATTAAAACATAGCAATTATAACTATGAACACTTTGCAGATATACATTGATAATTTACAGTTTTTGAGACTATGAGAGTTCGAGTTGTAAAGCGTCGTACCGGCAGGTTTACCGACGTCGCTTATGCGGTAGTTAGCATACACCACATCCATTGCGCAGTAATACGAGTGCTATATGGCATCTTTCAAAAGGCACAGGTTAATATGTGATAATTACATAACACAATGTAATTGGCAAATCCTCAGAGCCAATGTAAGGGCGTGTTAGGCAAGAAATTATTTGGAAGCCGAAAAATTTTCTAAGAGTCAAAAAAATACTTGTCCTTTAAGCAGCGAATTTGACAAACAGGCGGAGTGTAATAGAAACAATATTGTATGCATGCTTTCTATTATTTTTTTAGAATTTATAAGGGCGCCAAAAACAAGTGGGAAAATACTATAGGAGTTATGTATTCAAGTTTATTAACAGTGGTTTTTGCAGAGGTGTAGAAAGCAAGTAACCCTCTGCGAATGAAACGTATTAGGAGAATACCGCAAATTTATTGATGTTATCGCAACTTTAAATAAGTAATCTTTCCAAATTCAAAACATGTTTCAGAATTTCGGTTAACAATTTAAGCGACAATACACCTCTTATATGTGGACAGTTTTTGCGCCATTAATGATCCCATAAGCGCATTGGCTAACCCACCCATCATCACAGTATTTATGTGCGCATTTTAAATCACTCCGACTAATCCATGAGAAGGCTGTACGGACGAAACACTACTCGCCTCGTCATCGTGGTAAATCGCAAAGCACGTGCATAGCTTTGGTTGTCTTTTTCCGATGTATAAATATTAAGGAAGCTGGTAAACTTCAGCCCAAATATCTATTATAACCCATATGTTGAGCCCGTGAAGCTGAATTTAGATTGCATTATTTAAGGCTTACGATAGATTTATATGAATATAACAAGCTCACATTTTAAAACTGAAGTATCTACCAGGAAACATCCTAGCGACACAAATATGCCGAGCCCTAGTTAGAATGGGAGGAGTCGCCATCCTTACATCAGGAATGTGTCTGAACTAGTTGGACACCTCTTGAGCATTCACCAAATAAATTTGGCGCAGAGGCAGACGACTACCTTGCGAACTGAGCATGTGAACCCTAAGGGGAGTGTCTGCTATCTCGATAACAGGCAAGTCGTCTTTAAGATCCCATTAAATACCCCAGATGCCGCACATCTTGGATAAACGGGAAAATTTGTTCGTACATCCAATCACAAACACCAACTGAGAGTTAAAAGGAGAAGCAACCTGTCTCAAACGGTCATTTGCACCCTTGAATTTTGGCACACATTTGAATGGGACAAAACTAGCATCGTCGGAGTTTATTCTTCCGAAAAGCCCGAAGGTGTATTGAAGGCATGCAAACACATCGAGATAGATCTCATGCAGAAAGATCTCACAAAAAATTGGGAGGGACGAGAGTCAAAAAATAGCGAACCACACAAACGGCGGCCGCTTTCTGGCTCAAGTGCCAAATGAATAGCGGTTTTTCAGCAAGTTGGAAAAGTTAGTTGTTTTTTTCACATTTACTCAATTATGAGGATGTCCAGAGGAACCAGCGTCAAAACACTTCCCAGTAAATGTTCACGGTCTTCCCAAACAATATGCCTGCTTTCAAATTATATTTCTTTGAATGCTTGCCTTCCACTTCGCTTGAATTTGCGTAGTTCATGTGCTTACTCATGAAATTTTGTTTGAAATTTTGAAATTCCTCAAGGACTGGAAAAGATTGCCTAAGTAGTATTGCTATGTTAATTACCCTGCATCATACTTCTGTGGTGATGAAGCTATTTCAGGATTCCAGCTTTAAATGAAACTTCCTTCCCGCCGCCTAAAACACTATGCTCTGTAAAGGTAACTTCTCATATAATAAGAATTTTTCTCATTTATTTTCAATACCCTTATACATTCAATTACATTTCGCCTAACATATGCATGAAAATATTTATTCTTTTATGAATTTGATCAAACAGTTGAACCTGATTTAAATCCTTCACTTGCAGCAAGGACATAATTTGATTTTAGAAGAGTTTCAAATTATGGGAGTTTTTAAATGCTGAAAGGTCCATTCAAAAAACATTGTGTCCCTGTTTTTGATAATGTTGCTTGTGTAATTTGCAATGTGGATCAAATTTACTGTTACATTTTGTGAACCCCACAGACTGTTCTCTTAATACCCTAGGTTAACGCATAAGGCTTTCTGGCACAATGGTATTACCGACAAAGACAGTCTCCTTTGTCTTTGTCGGTAATACTATCCTGCCTATATCATGCGCCGCTGAGCGGCTGCTGGTTGGACTCGAAAGAGAGCCCGTAAGGCGCACCACGACTAGTGTGTTCCGCAGAAGCGATCGGCGAGCGCCCCTTTACCATGATTTGTGCACGGAAAATATGCAGCTGGTAGTTTGGAAATCCTGAGTGCCCATGTTACGGCAATTTGGATTCAAAATAATTCGGGAATCGAAAAAAGTTTTCTATGAAACTTAACTTTGGCCTACATTCAAGAGTAAATTTAGAAAAAATAATTCCCTTTCCAAATAAGCAAATGAATGGATATTTTTATGCATATCCTCCATGAAAAATACTTGAACTTATAGTGGTGTCGAAAATCACCGAGAAAAATCCAAGCTACCTGAGTCGTCAATTTTCAGAGAGATTAGCTTTTGCGAACACCGGAAGGAATATTTTTCAAAAAATGGATTCCTCAATAACCGAATTATTCCGGAATAATGCTGATGGATATGCATATTTCTACCTGTTGGCAATTTATGAATATTACGTGGTTGTTCTGCGGTGACTGACAAGCGCCCACGCAATCCTATCTCATTTATCTTAAGTAAGCAATCGATTTCTGAGAAAATTACCAGAGCCTTAATTTCACAACTGGGACGCATAACCGCAATCACACATTAAATACCAAGGTTTGGCAGTATTGTTGGCTGCCAGTACGGCAGGTCATAAAGCATAGCATATACTATACAGCAAAAATACCAAACCACTTGCCTTGTACAACCTTACAGTGGATAGGTCCATCATTTGTCACTATCATACATGTGTCATCTTGAGTTTGCACATCAAAGCGCTTCAGCTGAAAGAGCACGAACTACGGGAAACGAAAATAGCGCAATTCAAAAGGTAGATACGGTTCCTGTTCAAATTGATTGACTGGCAGATTAGTGCGTGATTTTCTTACTTACCTCTGGCATGCCTGGTAGAAGCGTCGTAAATATAAATGGTCCGCGTTCCTGAGTAAAAACCGGGCGTACACTGTCAAAGGAGGGGATATCTGTGCAAAAGGAATGACAGGAGAACGGTCAGTTCATTATTCTTTTTACTTGGTTTGCGACCAGACAAATATCCAAAACGTTTTTGCATCGTGATCTAAATCAGTCAGCTTGTTCTCGTTACGACTCTCATTATGCGAATCATAGTTCCCCATGCAAGAGGCAATAATAAATCAAGTATTTCGGCTGAGAAATTTTGATGAATATTTTAAATTTATGCAGTCGTCTTTCATTTGCATTCACCTTACGTTTTTTGTCGCTAATTCATGCAATGTTCAAATATATATCTTACACTGATTTTGACTGTGCAAAAGGCACATGTATTTGGACATGTTGGTTTACATCTTTTCATTTTGCAAGCGGGCTGTTTGTCGTGCAGCAAACTGCAAACGTCCAGTTTATAGCCTGACAAAGCTTGATTTAACAAAAAAACCCTATTATCATTTAAATGTTAGTTAAAACAGCAAACAGTTCATCATTGTTTTTCACGGAACGTTTACGGGGCGTCTATAGGGCTCGAGAAGGGCGCTTAGAAAAGGAAGGTTATTGTTAATTTTCACTTACAGCGTTCGCTCCCTGAATTACTCTGGGAAAAATCCACTATATTCGATGGATCCCAAATATAAATAATGGCTTAATTTCAGAGGTTATGTTTTCGTTAATGCTCGAGTAGGCAAGCACTAAATAAAAAACGATGAGAGGTTTAAAATACCCATCTCACGGTCGCATCTTTGCTTACCATGAATGTAGAGATCCTCATGTGATTCATTTACTTTGACAATGAGAGTTTCAAAGAAAGAAACCTCGGGCAAAGTAATGTTCACGTGACACTGTGGCAAATCTAAAACAAAAAACACGATGCAATACGACGTGTTCCTCAAAGACGGAAAAAGCCAACAATAGTTATATTTCAACTCCCAGAAATTTTAAGTTTGTTTATTCAGTAGCTGGATTACGTGGGGTTTTAATCTGTCAGTGACAACATGCATGGAAGGTCGGATAGACTTACAACATTCAACGGGGCAGGAAAATGCAAATGCTATGGATGAATTCAGCTTGCATGTGCCGTTGGCGGCTAGGAATACGTCCTCGTCAATGGTGAAGGTCACTTCCTACGCAGTGAAATGAGTGAGAATCGGTTAAATAACTAGCAGGTGGCATTAACGTAGTATGGGAAAGAAAATTGCTCATATATCCTTTGTAGAAATTGATGCGAGGCTTACCGAAGTCTCGTTGGAAATTGGCACTTGTAACGAGTATGGGCCCGAAGACTGCGAAATCTCGTATCTTCCGAATGACATCTGAGCAGGGTTGTCGGCTAAATGGTGGAAATGGAGGTTGGAATTTATGGCAATCGAGGAACATCGCACATTGCAATGTGCAATTGATCTGCCTCCTCAAGTTTTTATTTCTGCTATTTCAAGCAGCCATACAGGTTAAGGTAACGTCCGCCAAGTTCTTTATGTGACATGACTGAGTCCCAAAGTAACAAGCGTAAAGAATTTATTACATTGAAAAGCGGTTTTTAAGAAACTCACCGATCGTCAGTACTGAGGTTAACAGCAGCAGCAGTGCACGTTGGAGCATGTTGCTGGCGTAGATGTGCGTAGATTACAAACACTGTTCTTGCACAACCCGCTATTTATGTTAGGTGTCCACAACTGAACTCATCTGACCTCTGTGAAATGTCTTCGGATTGTCTTGGTTCGTGTACTGCGATGGGCTCTGCTGGGGGGAGCCAATGGCATGCCTTAGACTCACACCAGCCATCAAGACTGGGTCTTTTTAGTGAACAACAGAAGAGGTCACTTTCGTGCGACATGTTAGAAGTACGTAAAGCAGTAAGACTGAGGATTATGATGAACACCTGCTCTAGAACGTATCACGTTTTGCACATAACATTTAAAGTATTAAATTTCTGTAGGATGCTGTATAGCATTTCCTCCTCCAGAAACGTATTTTAAAGACCGGCATTGCATCGACAATCCTAGTTCATCTGTGCTAATACTGAAAAAAGCGACCTTGGGATGAAATATTAAAAGAACGCATTATTTTTTGGACGAGATGATTCACATATTATCAGTTGTAAGGGTAAATGTCTGCCTCGTAATGGATACCTGTTCAGTATCAGCAACTGTCAGTTGGCCAAACAGTCCTGCAGCAGTTCGAACCTGACAATGTCCACCACGCGCCTCGCAGCGGTCTGGGCTCGGTGGCGATTACTTTCTCGTGCCCCATATTGCGTCCCATCTCCCTCAGTCATTTCCCGCTGCGTACATCCCTGGATTCGGTGCAAGCACAGAGTCAAGATGACTGGCGGCAGGCCGGGTTCGTGTAACTGGGGCGGTACGATCCTGTACCTAGGCGCGCCACTGCACCCCTTCCACTGTATGTCATTTTTATGGGCTCACATGACACTAACGCGTGCCGTACCCCTATCTGGCACCGGCGCTGGTGCAGCTTGCACATATCGGCTTGATTTGGCTTTTAGCCAAATCGTGTTTGCGAACCAACCGAGCAGTAACACTGCAATACATTGCGTGACCAACCTCATGAAATGTTGGCCGAAATTCTGAAATTCGTTTCCGATTAAAAAGGATTACTTAGATGGGGTTGTAATATTGATAAGTGTGCGGCATAATCTTATAGTATTTCGACCTCACCAGGATGTCGGCTTTTGGATTCACCGCTTCTTGACCTCCTGCAGAAACCGTATTCGTTTAAAAGTAATTGCTTTTAAAACCTAAATATAAAATTTCTTCGGGCATAAAATATGAGCACAATGTGATTTCCTACCAAATGAACAAAAGAAACCACATTTTGATCATGTTCTCTGTAAACTATATTTCAATGTATAAGACTACCGAACATCAATAGGAAAAATGCATGCTATGTAAGTAGTCATTTTTTACCCAGTGTGGTTTGTGTAGGAGGTTAATAAGAATTGCATTCAAAAGACATCGTGGCGAGTCGAAAACATCACTGGATTTTGTCGCATGATAATCAGTATAACAACCCCACTTAAGTAATCCTTCCTATTTGTAAACGCATTCCAGAATTTTGGCCAACATTTCATGAGATCGGTCACGCACTGTATGTATTTTCCCGGTCGCATCTGGTGAATGGCTTGCGAATGGTCTTCTAAAAGCAGAACTTGCCGGAAACGGCAGCTTTTTTCGTTTTACTAGTCATACAAGTGTCACTTTCTGCTCTAGCAACATTGTCTGCAATGACAAACAGGAAAACTAGTCGAAAGAGTTTCGTGAAGCAACTGTTTTATTATTAACAGAAATCCACGCTGGCTAGTCCAAAAAACCGACTTTCACGCCATCATATAGCCCGTTGTAGCCACTGCTTCCAAGTGAAAGTAATCATCCGCAGCGTTTTTAATTTCACACACGATTTGTTGCAATTTCAGTGTCAATAACTGTTATCACGAACGGTTTTTGTGCAAGGAATGAAGTGGTAGGGCAGTAAGGATTGTAATCATGCAGAACACTTTCAACCAATTTCACCACCCACTAAACGAAGTGACAGGAAGACTCTTGTTCCTGTGATCAAATGTTTTAAGATAAAAAAAGAAAAAAATATTTGAAATTATATGTGCTCTCTTGCATTGAGAAGAATATTCGCCATTTATGTTTAATTGTTTTGTCCATTGACCTTTATTGTCTGCATCGTGGCGAAGTACATTTTAAGAAGCAGTAAGACCGGTTGTTGACTTATTCGCGCAGACAGTATGTTTGAGGAAGGCATTATTATCGCCCATCATAATGCTGTTTATTCAGAAGCAGCTACCATGCCAGATGCCAGCTCAAATAGTTGGCGCCGAAAAGAGTACTCTCTACTCACTCGCTCTGTTTTGCATTTAAAGTTATTTGCTCCGAATTCGAGTCAGCGGGGTAGACACTTCCGATGTGAAGAAATATCCTTCTGCTATTTTTAAGACAGCAAATCGGTAGGACTTTGTGGAAACCACAATTTTCAAGGCATAATACAAGACGACTTGTACAACGTGCAGAATGATTAAGGTGAAGTACGGGTGGTAGCCGTTTAAGAGAAGAAACTATTGCACAGGTCCTGGGTACATCGAGTTTTTAAATGTTGGGCGAAACTGAATCATTTAAAATCTGCTCAAACGTCGGCTATATCGAGTGTGTCATAGAAATGCGTACAAACCAGGACATTGCATACAGCCAGTTGTTGAAAGTCCTTTAATAATATTGGTGTTTGTGATCAGGGGATATTTCCAGCCACTTAAAGGACAAACATGTCGTGTCCACAGAATATTTTGGTAGTATAGACCGCATGCAGTAAGTGGGCTAGCGCATAAAATGTTGACCGGAATTCCGAAATGCGCTTTCTTCTCGAAAAGATTACTTAGGTATGGTCGCAAAACTTATCACCGCGCAGCATAATTCGGTCTTTGGGGCTGCATGTAAAATCTATACTCTGTAAAAATGGCTGCTTAATTGGCATGCACTCCCCTCATCGATTTTAGATGCCCTTACATATGCAATTAAATTTCATGGAAAACATGCTTAAAAATATTCACCCTTTTGCATAGTCGGAAGAAAATTACGTGTTCTTCTAATTTTTTACTCGACATGAGTGTATTCAGAAAGGCTGCATTTTGTGAGATTTGTTAATACCGCGAAATGCCCTGTCATAAAACGTCATGTCTCTGCATTTCCCAGTGTGGCTTGTAAAGTTAACAATATGGCTCAAATCCACTATTCAATTTTATGAACGCCATAGGGTTTTGTCTTAATGTCGTGAAGAAATGTATGTTTTTCCGTACGCGACTTGTAGTTTGGAAACCCTGAATGCGAGTTCGATGGCAGGTCGGAGTTCAAAATTATTCGTCAATTAAAATAGTTTTTGAAAGCCGAATTAAACCATACCTTCGCGCATAAAATTGGAAGACGTCATGTTCTACCGAATGAATAAAATAATAAATATCTGTATGCACTTCTCTACATGAAATATGATTGAAGTTTTAAGGACATCGAAAGTCAAAGAGAAAAATGCATGTTAATTAAGCAGGCCTTTTTAGAGAGTATTGTTTGTGCAGGCAGTCTGAAAGAAGTTTCTTTAAAAGCCTGGGTAACTGACTTATTATAGAATCACGCTGCATGATGAGTAATTTTACAACACTACTTAAATAACCTTTTTCGAAACGAAAATGCATTTCGTAATTTCGATTGACATTTCATGCTTTAGCCCACCCACTGTACGTCCATAAGCTATCAGGTGCAAAATGTTTCATCTGGTTCTTTCATGTATGGGATCTATTTGCCATACTTTGATAATTCAAATACAGCGAAGACTAAAGACGATAGGTCGTGCATTTTGCCGATGAGAGATTTTAGACAGCTTACTGTAGGTGGCCTAACGCATGAAGTGTCATAGACAAAATTTGAGCGAGAGGTATATCGCGCATTCGATGTTCTTAGTTTTGTTTACTAAAACGAGTTGGGACACAGGAAGCCATTTACTGAAAAAAGGTTCATCTCAAGTCCGTTTTAATAAAAACAAAGAAGCCAGATGTGGGCTAAATCTGACTTTTCTTGTTATCCAGATAACATCCTACGTTATGGAAACTTGCTGATCAAAACTTGATGTTAACGTTCACTGTGCTGTAAACAAAGATTAATATCAACTGGAAAATTACGACATAGATCCCGTCTGGATACGGAAAATTTGATTTTGTTCCGAAGAAAATCAGGTGAGTGGGAACTTGAGAAGTTTCATTGTTTCCAAGAAAAAAAGCCAAAACCGACTTATTAAATTCCTTTTCGTAAATGTTGGCATTACGTGGCATAAAATTTGGTCATGATTTTTTTTACAGTAGCTTATTTTACCACACTGAAAACCAATGTGCGCGCTACATGCAACCATTTTTCTGTGTAATGCCGTGCAATGAACATATCCAGGCAATGTCTTTCAGCAGTCGACTATGAAAGGATGCCGAAATAAGCCCCGGAAGGGTTGTCCAGTGAGTCGCTGATAAGTATTTTTAATAATAGTAAGGTTACCCTGTGGTGGCTACTTAATGATAGAACCGTACTCAGAAATAAGCAGGGCGGACCAAGACGGTCAACAAGTAAGCAAGACGACGATTTTGCTCGTTGTACACTAAAACGTATCATTATATGCCCACTAAGACCACTCAGAGGATATATCTGTCGATGGTCTCTCTGGACATAAGTAGGAAAAGGATGCGGGAATTTGAACGTCATCAACTAAAAGCCATGATGAAGTCCTATTTTAAGTAGAACACTTATTAGAGTCCAGATCTCAAAACCATCGAAAATCCTTTCGCACTTATCAAAAGACATTGGTATAAGGTGAATAATAAACCGTCCATGCATGAGAAACACGACTTTGTTCTGGACAATCACACTGAACAAGCCACTGCAGACAACCTGACCATCTCCATGTCTGAAAGACTGACAGCTGTGATTTATGCAAATGGATAATCAACAAAGCACTGTTAATTCCCCTACCGTGAATGTGTTCATGAGACAACTGGATACTCACCTGCTGAAAGGCAATCCAAACTGCCGCAGCCTGAACTAACGGATTACTGAAATGACTATAAATATACTGCTAACACGATTTCAAGAGATCCTAGCTCGTGCGTTAAACTTAGCCCATATTGAAATTTTCAGTCGGAATTCGGTGAACAAACTTTTTCGAAATTATTTCGCGAATACCAAGCCCATTTCGCCTTTATGTTACATTATTAGATTCATGAAATCTCCTTACTAAAACTGCAAGCAAAAGTTTTGCAATTTAACTGTTTTCCATTACATGTGTAGCCTCCAAATGGAGTTTTCAGGGCTTCTGTCGTTTACTCCAAATATACTGACTGATACTGACTGAAGACGGAGCGAAAGCGGATTACCTTTAAGAATTTTTTCGGTCTGCTTTTTGTAGTGAAACAGGACTCAACCCTTCGGCCCTTCAATCCTTCGAAGACACCACAATTATGGAAGCCGTTTATTTCACTGCGGGTATGGTTCTGACGAGTTTATGAGGCTAAAGGAATCAAAATCACCAGGTCCCGATGAGATTCCGCGAATACTTTGAAGGAACTCACCGGTGAGTTGGCTAAGCCAATCTCCGTGCTTTTTAATACATCCTTCAAGACCGGATATCTGCTACCTGACTGGAAGTCGGCGTGGATTATGCCGCTGTACAAGGGCGGAAGTCGGGTCTCTGCGAACACATACAGACCTGCCAGCTTCACCTCCATTTTCTGCAAGCAACGATAAATGCAGTTCCTTGACCAAAAACATCTGCATGGATTCTAAAAAGGCAGATCCTGTGTGACAAACTTGCTCTGGAAAACTGGACTCGGACTGTTGACAGAGGAGATATGGTGCATGCCACCTATATCAACTTTTAATAAACCTTCGTCAGTGTTCCTCACCACCGCCTTCTATGCAAACTCAATCGTACAAGAGTGTGAGGTAAGCTTCTGATGTGGATTCGAAGCTTTTTACTCGACCGCTCTCAAGCCGTCCACGTCAGTGACCAGCAATCTGTCGAGGTTGACGTTAGGGATGGTGCTCACTTAGGCTCTGTTCTTGGCCCTCCACTGTTCCTCGTATACGTCAACGACTGCGCAAACGAACTGGATTGCGATTTCGCAATGCTTTCTGATGAAAAAAGATCTGGGGTACCAACCGAAGCAAAGTTGACGAGGCGCGACAGCAGACAAATCTAGACCACCTCGAGCAATGGTCAAAAGAATGGCTTCTACCGTTCAACGTAAACAAGTGTAACTTCCTACGCGTCGGCGGAACCAGTTCTCCTAACCGTACCGTCTACCGTCTGACTGGCAAATCACTGCAAGTAGTCGACGCCCAGAAGGACTTGGGTATAGGGATCAAAACCTCGCTTAAGCCTTCGCTGCAATGCTCAAAGTTAACCAAGTCAGCAATGTACATTCTATACCTCGTCAAACGGGCGTTCACTTCCTTTGATGAAAACTGTTTTGGCATGGTCTTTCGTGCGACCGCATCTGGAGTTTGCTGTCCAAGTATGGAGACCCTGAATTGCTAAAGACCTCGGAATACTCGAAAAAATTCAACGGCGGGCAACGAAACTTTTGTCTGGGCAGTGGTCACTACCCTACGAAAAACGATTAGCTTAACTTGACCTCTTTCCTTTGAGTTACAGACAGCTATTTGGGAACCTGATACAAGCTTTCCTCACCTTGCGCAATTAGGGCTGCTGCTTCGCACCTGGAGACTACTTCGAGTTGGCGACGACGACTAACTTGAGTGGCGATCCACTCAAACTACGTGTAACTGATGCCCGGCTAGACCCACGAAAGTTCTTCTTCTGCAAAGGAGTGGTAGCAGCTTGGAATGCTTTGCCTGATGACGTTGTTATGTTGAGATCCATAGAAACTTTTAAACGGAGGCTGGATCAACATTGGAGCCCGCACCACACTAACGCCGGACTACAGCCACCTTGATAGCCAACGCTTACAATTTGGTGTTATGACAATACCACCAGCAATATTTAAGTAACATATGTTTATGCAATTTATTCATTTTGCGCCACGTCGCACACCGCTGATCGCATTCACCCTGATGCCTACAGACCAAAATAATTTTATTTCTTTTCATGTTTCTTAGGTGCGCTTCAACTGTTTGCTGCACTTAATCAACAGACCGAGTTCATATGCTATGAAATGCTGTTAACGCATGAAATTCTGTGTTCATCTGTGCAGTTTTTGTTATTCTTCTTGTATTTCTTTCATTTTACTTTCTTTACATTTTCTCCATATACTTCCTCTGCATGTAACCAATAGAGATTTCTAAACTGCACACCTACTTTCCCTGAAATACACTGATACTGATACCTACTATCTTCTCTCTGACAAACGCAACTGTGTCCGTACTTTATTCCAAGGAGTTGGAACACACTGTAGCGCATCGGCTACACATTCATATTTGACGAGGACGAAATTCTCGCTAGGGGGGGAACAGCGTGAGCCGCAAGCTTCTTGAGTCATGGTTTACTGGCTCCTAGTCTATTAACAAGTGTAATGACCTTCCCCTTCCACACTCAGTGCTGAGACTTCTCCTAGACTGAGTAATTAGCCACACAGGAAGCGCACAGGTGGACACTTTTCCCAACGCCAGGGTCGGTGGATCAGATGGTAGACGAATCATCACACCAACATCCAACGCACGTGATGAAGTTGCAGCAATTAACGACGCAGATGTCGACCATCAAACGGTTAGCACCCCAAGTGCAGCGATTCCTGATGGCGGGGGGCGTGAATATTCATAGGTATGCGGTAGCATGGCGATCGCGTCCCATAAATACTGCAGCCCCTTGTGCATGAATCATCCGATCTGCTTTTGTCTCTGATGATGGGTTCGGGCAGGATTCCGAAACGTCAGGCTAATAAAGCTCTTGTCCAAAAGATCGTGTCTTCTTCTTCAAGACTGCTTCCTGGGACTCGCCTCTTCGATTCTATTGGCACTGTAGCACATCGGCCGACAAAGAGCTGGACGACAATGCCTTCATGGCCTTTATCCGGTCAGTGGATACCCAATTTATTTTACCAAGCGAGGCCAGCGTCGCGTGAGGGGATAACGGCTACAAGAACAGAAATCTGAAGTCTGAAGGTGTATCTCTAACATTCACGAAGTGTCAGCTTCAAGAATATTACAACCCACCGGCATAGACATTGCCCATCGACACCTGGCAACAATTCGTCGCCATTTGATGCAACACAAAGACACATATTCTCCTGTGGTTTCTAGCCTCAGGATTGTGTTCCCGAGAGCTAAACTTCCTAAACACCTTCTCAGGTCTCAGTGCGCACCGATGAAGATCCCTACGCATGTTTGACATCTTCAACCACGGAAGGCAGCGTTTTTACCGCCTAACGAATATTATTATAATATGTCGCTACACCTACAAAACAAATCCAGTCGGAATAGTCAAAGGACATTGTTGCAGGCTTCCACGGGATTCACTAGACGACTGCGCAACGAACCTCCAGATGACCATGTTCTGGGAGGTACAAATAAGCAGGTAATATCCCATGTGTGTCTTCTGTCTATTTCGAACTGTTTCAGGGTAGGTTCGCACACTGGAACTCTAGCCTTATTAGGCAATGCCAATCCAGAGAATGTCGTAAAGTCCATGAACTAACTGAGCAAATACTTTCCATGGATCAGTCCAACCAAGAGTTTTCGTCTGTTGGGTGTTTTTAAACTTTTGCCAAAAAGATAGCCACGGCATAATTCCCGCTCCGCCCTCAACCGAATTTGTGATGTTATCCAGGATATTGCTGAAGACGGACTAGTAGTATTAATTGTGGAGTTGATGTCAGAGTAGACAGCACCTGATAAGTCTTATTTGTCTAGGCTTATGTACTAAACGCCACTCAAATTCGTCCATCGAATGCGTTCTTTGTGTGATGCTAAAACACTATTATCCTATTAAACCCACGTTATTTTATCCTCTTCCCTCAAATCCGACCAAAGGTTCATTGTGGGTTGAAATTATTTTTGCGGACCTATCTTTACAAGTGAAGTTAAACATTATTGTGGCCGGCTTTAGAGAAGAAGTCAAAGGAGCACGGGAAAGATTTGTTCACCTAGAAGACCTTTACATGTTTAGTCCGCGTCGTAGCACCTCGTGTGACATACAGTCCACAGGCGTGCAGAGTATACATGGATCGGATGTAAAAATGTTTGCTGTAGTACTTACGACTGTTCCAGAGGCGTGAAAGAGTTCATTCGTGGTGACCTCTGTGAGAATATACCACAAAAACTTTAGTTTGTTCATAGACGACGAGTATAACAATTTTTTTTCAAAAACGAGTTAACTACAAGTTTAACCAATTTTGAAATCAATATGTTTTCTATGATGGTAACATAATGTGGCCTGTGGATTTCATAGAGGGCTTTACTTAAATATCATATTTTTCATCAGGTCTGCCCTGCATTGAAACAGCCTGCCTTCAGATTGGAAAAGTGTAGGAATCCGGGAAGGTTACTAGACGAAGAAAATTGGCTCTCCGGAACAGGTTTATTTAACTGCTGACGTTTCAAAAAGCTGGGTCGGCTCTTCATTGTCAGAGCGTAAACTGCCCCTAATCGATCAGAAATTTAATTTAAAGTGGCAAGCTGTGTTGGCCGGCCTCATGCTGATCGATTTTTTCTCTCCTCCCGCTGCGTCGGCCTCTCAGGAAATGGTTGACGGGCGCTTTATCAGTCACCACTCCGTCGAGGGGAGCTGATTGAACCTTTATCGGGCGGTCGGTCTGGCGGTTCTTGTTCTTCCTCACCGAGTAAAGTCGCCGTCGGGCTGTCTCCGTACGGCCTTCTTAAGTCCGGCGTGGTTGTTTGGTCCTGAGCTCTACGGTTGTGATGACGTAGGACTTTTTAAGCTGCAGGAAGATCCAGATGCTTGTTGATAGAGTGGGCATCGGAGAACCACGCCTTGAGAGTTAGCCGTTCTGTTTTTGTGTTGCCTCGGCCTAAGATGGGAGCCCTCTGGAGGTCAAAAGTATGCCCCGTTTCCCAAACATGTGTTGCTAGTTGAGAGTTAGGGTCTAACCTCCGTGTGGTCTCTTGTAGGCGAGTTTGCAATTTCCGCCCGGTTTCACTCACACCATTGCAGTAGCCCTCATTGCAATTTATTTTTAAGCTGACTGCGGAGGTTTTAGCGGATGGCAATGGATCTTTATGTTGCATCAGACGACTCCAAATTGTTGCTTGTTGTCGATGGGCTATGCCTAGTCTGGTGGGTTGTATCAGTCGCACCGGACTTAAGAAGACAGCACGGAGATAGCCCGACGCTGAGCTTACTCGGTGAGGAAGAACAAGAACCGCCAGACCGACCGCCCGACTAAAGTCCAATCAGCTCCCTCGACGGAGTGGTGACTCATAAAGCACACAGGCAAAACGCCCGTCAACCATCTCCCGAGAGGCCGACGCAGCGGGAGGAGAAAAAAAATCGATCAGCATGAGGCCGGCCAACACAGCAGGCCACTTTAAATTAAATTTCTGATCGATTAGGTGCAGTTTACGCTTTGACAATGAGGAGCCGACCCAGCTCTTTGAAACGTCAGCAGTTAAATAAACCTGTTCCGGAGAGCCAATTTTCTTCTAACAGTCTGCCTTGCCTGTGCCTACCCAAGTCATTATAGTTCAGAAAGTAGACACTACCGTTCTGCGGTCCTGTATATGGGCAAGTATTCCTGCATTTCGTTAAATAATGCACACCAAGAGGCACACGCAAACCCTCCGACTTGTCTGAACGAATGTCGCATTTGTTTAGCAAAGGCAGAGACGGAATAATCCACTAATGGTTGCTCCAGTAAGTCAAGCGAGGGATATTGAAGTGTTGGAAGGACTCGTGCCTGAACAGGAGTGGGGTAAAAGTGCCAATTACAAAACATTACTTATGTGCCATGAAATGATAACACTTAACTAGTAAAGCCATCTACGTCTTCTTACGTGGACAATCCTGGGTGAGCATCTACTTAACGTAAAATCGGCAGTTAGCAAATATCGTTGTCTCAGAAATGTCGTTCGCCTTTGTACCTCCTACTTTCCTGTTTAAATGGAATTCATTGTAAGATCACAGGAAAAATTGCATTATGCGACAAAAATGTGATGCGCGTTCATTTAACAAGTCGCGAGTCATTTTCTGACAGAAGTGGCTGCCTTATGAATTCGTCATGATAGGCACTTGATCCGAGAATTTTAAAAGTCGATAGCGAAGTCTAATATAACCCGAGAAGGCGAGTTAATTGATTTATTTTTATCCTTAGTGCGCGTTCCGTTATCATTGTCATTACAACTAGCTTTTCTCTAAAAATCTTAACGTTTTATCTTTCAAGCCTTTTCTTACACGTACCCGCGTCTTGTTAAAGTTCCTCTTAACTGAGAATCAACAAAGGACCGCTTATTTAGTTTGTCCATTTTCGTCAAACTTCGAACGCAGTTGCATTTTAAAGCCCACAATTATAATTTAAGGTATCTTTACCAGTCGGCTCTACTCTCCTTTCAACCACGAAGCTTGCCTGAAAGGATCAGCATTCAAAGACCACAATAAACAGTTGGGTCAAAATAAATTATAAGTAGTTTCAGCATCAATGCAATTTGGATTCGCTACGATTGGCTTCCAGGACAGACTGAAACCGTTTCCATAACTTGGCATCCGACGAAATACATCAACTTTCAAATATCATAAACACGAAAATGAAGGAATTCACAGTACAACGACGGCATTCGGAGGAAATACTGTCCGCAGAGGAAAAACTACTGGGGGCTGTTTCATTCAAGGCTCAGGATCGTTAAGTTTGCGACCATCACATGGCACATTCTTTTAAAAGTCAATTTTGTAACATATATTAAAATTAAACGAGTGTCAACTTTCAACAAAGCAAACTACCACACCCAAATATCTGTTGTTGTGATTAGTCCACTCCAATATACACTACAAATAAGTCTCAGTTGGTGAAACTGTCGTGCTGTAGTTCCAACCTGACGATGTCCACTGTGCGCCTCACAGCAAGCCGGGCTCAGCGCAATTACATGCGCGTGAAATTGTTGATGGATCTGCCGAACCTGCGAGTCATCATCCATACACTGTCCCCGCCGCTCGCGCTCCCGTTTTCCGTGCCAGGGCAATGCCAGCATGACCAGAGACGGATCCGATGTACAGTAGGTTGACTAACTCATGTAATGTCAGTTGAAATTCCAAAATGCTTTTATGTTTAGAAAAAAATTAATTAAGTAGGGTTGTAAAATTATTCAACCTGCAACATAATTCTATAATATTTCAGATAATTCAGGATGCCATCCTTCGAATGAACTTCCTTCGGGCGGCATACAAAAACTATGCTCTGTAAAAAATGACTCTTTATGTTGCATGCATTTTTCTTATTGATATGTTATGCCTCCTTATGTCCACTTATATTTCCTGGATAGCATGCACAAAAATATTCATTCTTTTGCTCATTTGGTAGATAATAACGTCTTCTTTTAATTTTATGCTTGAAGGAGAGACATAATTCGGTTTTAAAAAGTTTCTAATTAAGGACCTTTTAATTACCGTGAAATGGCTTTTCAGGAAGCTTCAAGTCTCTGCATTTACAAATGTGGCTTGTTAAGTTGGCAATATAAATCAAATCTACTGTAAAAT
Organism: Spirometra erinaceieuropaei; assembly: GCA_902702965.1. NCBI lineage: Eukaryota > Metazoa > Platyhelminthes > Cestoda > Diphyllobothriidea > Diphyllobothriidae > Spirometra > Spirometra erinaceieuropaei. The sequence goes on from CACRXP010001350.1 coordinate 35,854, forward strand.
ATTATGAACCCTAGATGGTTCCTCTTTAGTACGTAGAGAAATGTGTGACTTTCCGTACAACGTATGACCTACCCTGAGCTGGGCCCAATGTTAGTCCAGTGCAGTTCCCGTGTGGCCCACTATTGAGGCCAAAACCGCACACAAGCCTGCACACACCGGTCGATGCTGTCGTTATCCTACCGGTCAAATCATACCTGTGAACCGTCCGAACAGTGACAGTGCCATCTGTGTTGCCCTGGTTGTTATTTCTGATTGAGATTGCAAGTAATCTGATAAAGTCAGAACGAGCTGGCACTAACCTTATATTTCATAATTTGCTAATACACGATTTTCAGTTCCTGTTCTAGCAGGACAAATTATCGAAAGGTGTTCAGGAAGAAGTTGTTTGTTAGTAAATAACGTTTACATTGGCTAGTCACAAACCCGACCTACATGTCACCTTGAGACTCATTTTACAACCTGCCTTCCAGTGTAAATTAAACGTACGCAACAACGGTACTTTCACGCATATTTTGCTGTTGTTTCATATACACTAACAGTTATCACCTAAACTTCTACTCAAAAAGTTGGTTTTGGAGTAATAGTGGTTACAGGTAAGCAGAGTATTTTTTAGACAAGTTCACTAGCCATCCAGCAAAATAAAACATGCTTCCATGGCTCTGTCAAACAATGGAAACAAAATCGTAATTCATATGTGTTTTCTTGCACCGGAAAGAATATTCTGTCACGTATGCTTAATTTTTCGTCCATTAAATTCCTTGGTCTGCACTGCGTCGAAACCCATTAACGGAAAATTTTAGACGACTTGTTGGTTTATGAGCGAGGAAAGTAACATTTTGAAAGTTCATTGATATTTTGGCAGATTTTCAATAATTCATTTTGGCCTAACTGTGAAAAACTCGGCGCCTCGGTGGGATTCGCACCCACGCAGTAAGGGGAAGGCTTTAGCGCAGCCAACGCTCTAACCACCTGAGCTACGAGGCCCCGCTGGACGACGCGAATTTAATCTCATTTGGGTCAAGTTACCCGCCCAACCGTCCTAAATCTTTTTTTCCAACTGCCTCTTCCTCCGCAATAATAAACCTTGCTGAAAGAGTTGCCCTAGATATTATAAACCCTTTTTCTTCCAGTTTTTCCGACCCTTTACAATTTGTATACAAAGCCAAACGGAGTACTTTAGATACTGTTGCTCTTGTGGTCCACTCTGCTCGAAAAGCATTAGACAAGGCTTGTCGCGAGTACGCATGCGCTTTCGTGATTACTCCTCCGTCTTCAATACAGTTCTGCGCCCTCTTCTCCTTTCCAAGACCTCCGCGTGCGGCTCTTCAGGCTGGGTCGTCTCTTGGCTTTGCGATTATTTTACTTCCCGCACTCAATTTGTCCAATCTGACGGGCCGAAATCTATGATACTTCCCAACGACTGCGGTGTTCTTCAAGGTTCCTTTATATCCCCTCGCCTTTTCTCCATCCACTCTGACGATCTAAGGTCCCCTAATGACTGTCTTTTGGTCAAGTACGCTGATGATGTGGTTGTTGGACATCCTCTGAAAAGTCAGACACACCTTCCAGTCTCTAAAGTATGGCCTTGACCAGGTTCTAGTATGGTCGGAGGATAATGGTCTCCTAATTAACAACCAAAAATCCGTTCAGTGTATTTTTCGACTGCGGTCCTCTCCTAGTCCTGAATCCTTTGACATTCTTCCTAACGAAGCATCCTCTTTCAGGTACTTTGGCGATACTTTGTCCTCAAATCTTTCATTTTCCCTCCACAGTGAGTCTCTATTTACTAAAGTTCGTAGACTTCTTTATTATATACGTCGTTTACGTTCCTACCACACACCTCAACCCTTAGTCTGGCTATTCGTCGATGCCTGCATTCTTTCTCTTTTCGTATATTGCTCTCATGTCATTTTTTCTGCTTTGCTTAAAGAGGATCTTTTAATTTTGAAACGAGTCCAACGCATGCTCTCTTCTGCTGCTGGTGTTTCTTACCTTTTAGCTGCCACTATCTTAGAACAACATTTCAATGCGGTCAAGCAATTTGCTGGTCGAATTATAGATGACGTTGCCCATCCCTTGCATTCTGATCTTATTCCTGTGAAGTCTTCACGCCCGATACGCTGCAGTTTCTGACTTATGTCATGTCGCACATCGGCTCATCGAGGTTCTGTATTGCCATTCCTAGCGCGCTACCTTACGTGCAAGGAGGTAGAAATACAGAAGTTAAGACTTGAACTGTCCTCATAATAATCGCTTCTTTTGTGTTAAATTTTGACTCTTGAATAATCTATTAAATGATATACTGCCCATGGTGAATGGAGCCAAGATTTTGTTGAGAATTTTGAGCATATGATTGCAAAATAAATAGACTTCCTCTCTCTCTCTCAAACAGCCGAAAATAGCAGCAAAAAGGTCTGGAGTCGTTTACCGGATCTGATGCAGTTGTGGACAGACCAATTATGTCAGAAAACCCGAAAGACAGCTCCAAATGCGAAGAGCCGAGCACGCTGCAGTGGTGCGTAGAAATGACGCCAACTCTCAAGTTGCGGCTTATTCGACGAGATCCGACAACACAGTCTAATTCGACGAGGCACAATTTCTCGCGAGAGGTGACAACCACGTGAGGCGGAGTTGCATGAGTCATGGTTTACTAGCCCCCAGTGCATTAACAAGAGCACTGATCTTCCCCTTCCATATCCAATGCTGAAACTTCGCATAGGCGGAGTACTTAGCCGCGCGGAGAGCGCACAGATGAACAGTTTTCCCAACTCCAGGGTCGGTGAGTCAGATGCTCGAGCATTCATCACACCAACATCCAACGCACATGATGAAAATGCAGCAATTAACGACGCGAATGTCGGCCATCACATCACATGCGACGATCCCGGATGAAGGCGGGAGCCGTGAATGTTCATGGGTATGCAGTAGCATGGCAACTGCATCCTATACATACTGCAGTCCCTTGTGCCTTAACAACCCGTATCTGCTTTCGTCTTTGATGCTGGGCTGGCGCGGAAATCTGAAACGTCTGTCTAATAAGCCCCTTGTTACAGCGATCGTGTCTCCTTCTTCAAATGCCGTTTTATAATTATACTAAGCACGTGATTGTCAGTTCCTACTCTAGCAACATTGTCCCCGATTACAAATGGGGAAATTAATCAAAAGTTTTCGTTAGTACTTATTTATTATTAAGAGACGTCTTAATAACCAGCTTGGAAATCCGACCTTACTTTCACAATATAACCCGTAACTCTTATAACCGCTGTTTCCGAGTGGAAATAATCATCGGGGCCATTGGTAAGTGCGCACATTTTGGCCGCAGTTTCTCATATACCAACGGTTATCACCCATGAGTTTTACTCAGTACATTGAATATTGGTGCAGTAATTATCCCTCTTAAGCAGAATGTCTTTTTGGTAATTTCTTCAGCTGTTAAGCGAAATGACGCAAGGTTGTTCGTTGCTATGAGCCAACGTTTTAGGATGAAGAGACAACAAGCGCTGGAAATTATGTGTTTTCTTTCACAAGGAAGGATATTTTGCCAAGTGGGTCTGATTTTTTTGTTCACTAGCTTCCTTGGTCGTCATTAGGACGAAGCCCATTCAAACAAATCCTTAAACGAATTTTTGACTTGAGTGCTCGGAAATCACGATTTTGAAAGACGTTAATATCACCCATAGTAATGCAGTTTACTCAAGAGTAAAATATTATGCAAGATCTTAGCTTAACCAACCACCACTGAAGCGAATACCCATTAGGCATACGCCCACTTCATCACTTGTTTCATCAAAATGCACGAAGGGTGCTAGACTGATTTTCGCAGCCCAGAGTTACACTTGAGTGTTTACTCGAAATTTGATTCAGCTTCCAATGTGCAGAAATAACTTTTTGCGCCTTATAAGCCAGCAGGTAGGTTGAATTTTCGGAAAATTATCACTGTCAACGGATAATACAAGAAAACCTATGTTACTTTCAGAATAATGGAAACATTTCGCAAGTGGTAGTTACTCGAGACATGAAACGGATGTAGAAGTTCTAGAAACGCCTCCGTTAACTATACTGTGCATATAAAAACGCAGGTAAGAACACTGATATCGTGCAGACCCAGTTGATAAAAATCCCTCAATAATATTGGTATTCGTGATCAAGCAATAGCTCGAGCCTCTTACCAGAAAAAGTGGTTGTCTTTAGAAGGGCTCGGCAGCACAAATAAATGTGCTCATTGGCTACTATATAAGAAGTGTGGAATAAATTTTTTATCTAAGGGCTCTTCTATCTGCCATAATTCAATAATTCCAATACAACGCAGATCACGAATTTTGCAAACTATCAACGACGAAATGAACTGTGCTTTATATTAGTTGTTTTACCAGGGCACTCATTAATGTTGTTGTTGATGAAAAATTAGAGACGACGAACGTGTAAGGTCTACGGTTAACGACTTGCTATTCAAAGTTTTCTGCTTAAACCAGAGTTCAGTACGCTTTACATTTCTAGGGCTAAATTTTCCACGAAATTTTCCTTAGTGGAATTGGCAGATCCACTTGCTTTTGGCATCAGTTTATCGTCGGTTCACGCAGAATTTCGCCACGACTTCTCGCCACCGAGGTCAACAGCTCACAGCCTGTCTGCTTCACAAATGTACGTCAAAAATTCGCGGTCCTACGTGGCACCTTAAGTAACTACGCGCCAGGTTAAGATTAATTTCACTGAACCATGCTACGCCTAACTAAGTTATGTGAAGTCTCACCAATGACCAAGACTTTTCGCCAGCATTAATTTAGTCTGATCGATCTGACGATCCGCACCATGCGTCCTGCAGCAGGGCGAGATCAGGGACGGTGACTTTCGCACAAATTATTTTATCCTGATATTTCACTTGCCCTGCATCTTCTTCACCTTCCCCTCTATAATCCATACGACGCCGGCAGCAAGACACGGTTAAGAAAGCAGGAGCCCGAACCGGACCTAGTAGCTGCCCGGCAGGTCAACAGACAACTGATGACGTTTTTATAGAAGTAAAGGGGTAGGGGACAGCTCCCATCGCAGTCGGTTTGTGGTTTTGTAGAGGTAAGCGTAAGTTGGAGAAATTGCGGCTTCTGCCTCCGTCATCAGAGCGGGACTAAGTTATACAGAGGCCAAACAGTAGAATCCACGCAGGCCGTATTTTATTACAGTCAAAGACAAGGGAGACTGGGATGGCCATTTCTGGCTTATTAGCCGTCGTCAGCCAGTCATAGCCAACCCCGAAGTGTGGAACTCCCGAGGCTCCAACGAGCGACCTGTTAGTTAGAAATCCACGCCTCCAACCACTGGGCCACGAGCCCGGTGCTCTGTCGGTTTCCGATCGAGCCTCGGGTATTCCACACTTCGGGCTGACGACGGCGAATAAGCCGAAAGTTACCATTCCAGTCTCCCTTGCCTTTGTCGGTAATAACCTACTGACTACACCATGCACCGCTGTGCGGCCGCTGGTTGGGCTCGAGAGGGAGCCCGTAAGTTCCGTGAAACGATCGGTGAGCGTCCTCTGCCTGAATACACATGGTTCGAATTGCCCCTGAGAAGTCGCTCGCTTTGGTTCTAATTTATATAAGCGGTTAACGAATCGGCGCGTCGTCCGCTGTCATTATACGCGGGAAGGAGTCCATCTGGGAGCGTTAGACTTCACCGGGTTGTCCGGATTCATAGGACTGGGCGTCAGTTATTGTGGAGGAAGCTTGTGCTGTCTGCTGCTGTCTGTCTTGTCGGCAACTTCACGGCTTTAATGCTAGAATGCCGAAAGAACGGAAAAAAACTTGAAGCATTTTTTGCAAACTGTTTTGGGTGTGCCATGGTCACATTTTTACGGCCAATAAAGTGACCAGATTTTATTGAGACCCATCAAGAGATTGAACACCCTTACACGGACAAAGAGCAGTTGGTGTCAAAAGTAGTTAAACAGCCGATCTGAAGATTCTATTAAACACTATGCATACCCTGTTACACGATACAATGCCCATCGCTTGTTTGTTTCCTTTTTTTCCTGGATTACAGGGCAGCACGCACTTATACTCATTTACATAATATTTTTTATCGACTAAATCTTTTCGCTATCAAATTAAACTACAGATAGACTTTGTTGTCGGATTCGGTATCAAAAGAATTCATTTCATGTTCGCTTCAAAATATTCTTACTATGCAATGAGTTTCATCGCTTGGTAGAGGCAGCTGCTAATGCCTACGTGTGTCAAACGATAAAATTCAAAGGCTGCTACACAGCTGTTGCGGACTGGTCAATAATAAAAATTATCCGAGTATGGATAAGAGGTTCTGAAGCCTTAAAAGTCGTTTTTTTAATCGAACTGACGATGCAGAATTTGAAACAGGTGCCTGGCTACAGTAACAGCGGAATAGAATTGGAGATAGTGAAATCAGAGGCATTCCAAATTATCAACCCGAAAATGTTTCATATGTCTCAAATTCAAGATCTGGTTCCAATATAGCTCATTTTTGCGCTAAGAGATGAGCTTTAGCCCGACCCAAATTTAATAAAACATGATTTGCAACGGACGCATTTCATCTAAAGAATTAGCGTTTTACCGGTGATATATTTTCCATCGCCCTAGTCAGTACTTCGCTACAAATTTTAAATCATTTATATGTTTTCGTATGGCGAGAATTCCCTGCGACAACGCAGCTTTCCTGTGTGTTCCTTTACTCACCCGAACGCAATTAGAGGCAGGTGCCCGTTGGCTCGTTTTGGATAAGACACGTTTCTGGAGATAAACCTGAATCCCATGCAAAGCTGTCGCACGTCCTAACATGCCGGCAAGCAATTTAAATGAGAGAACCAAATGTGTGCAAAACCGCAGGCGTACAGTGATTCAGACCGTGGTCTTCATTTCAGGTCGAGACGAAGCATGCTTCATTACTGAGGGATCGACCGTCGTGATCTATGACGTCCACTGTGTGCCTTGCGGTGTGGACACAGAACCGGTGACTTGCGCGTGAATGAGTTTATGGTGGAGAAGACTTGCACCGCAACTGCCTTTTTCTCTACCCCTCCAGGCGACGGCTAAAGAGCGGTGGACAGCGGTGCAGTGACTGTTAAAGGTAAACAGCCCGTTCACGCCAGCCACAAACGAACTCGTTCGCTGCACAATATTTCAGGTTTTGGTAGCACATGGGTGGTGACTGTTAATGAGGCCACATTAAGAAGGAACCATTGAGCCCGACGCACAGCCCTCGAGTCAATCATTCTCCCCTCACATAATAGGACCCAGTTATCCAACCGAATGCTCGATTTCAAAGGCACGACTTTCAGAGCATCATGAGACTTCCGGCGTACGCCGAATTTGTTATTGCTCAGAAATGCGTCGATGCACCTTGGAGGCGGGGGACGTCCTAGATGCTGACGTCGCTATCTCCTCCTTCTCCCATGCGCCATTCCATGGCCTGACATCAAATTCCAGGGTGGGATGCGACTTTTTGTCTATTTTGGTGCCTACACAAACCAGAGTGGCCTACTCCCTCATGTAGACACTCAGGCAGGATGCACTCTCCCGGCAGAGAAGTGTAGTCGCTGATCCGAGGACAGTTTCGGAGTGCCGAAGATGTCAGCTGTGGCCCTGCCGACCAGTCGCTGCGTGAACCGGGTTCATGGGTATATAGGCGTCGCCTGCGCGCACCACGTTCCGCGGTCGGCGGCCGCGATAACAGCGCCTAACCACATACATGTCGCTGGCACACGACCAGATCTCCCCCCCCCCTCCACCGGGATGACAACTTGTCATGAGGCGGAGTTACGCCTGTTCCCCTGAAAAGACGCTACCAGTCTGCGCATCAACCGGCCGCGACAGACGCGTCAACCCCCCCCCCCCTCCCCCGCACTGTAATGGCACCTTGCGTGAGTCACGTCTGCCCTCACTAAATGTCTTCATCCGACTGCTTGTCGGCCGGCGTTGGTTGCCCGCCTTGACCTACCTTTGTCTCCTCGTGTCTTGCGATGTACAACGTAACTCACGGGCCGGTCAATTAAATGCCCAACGCGAAGACAATCAATTTCTCACACTGGCAGGCACATTTCAGGGTGCTATTGTGGCCTTATTCCTACTCCATCAGGCACTGGTCAAAAATCGGAATCAGATTCAAAATATGCCCTCTATATTGTGAAAATTAAATCCGAATTAAACAACAACAGGCAAGCAACAACTACTTCTGTAATATTGTGTTGGATTGCAACGATGTGATCTTCATCTCCTTTCAAAACGCGAAGGTAGCGTTCATCCAATTACCCCTGGAGTAAATGCTGCGCAACTCCATGATATTTCTTCAAAATCTCAATCTTGATGCCCAATTGGGTCCGCTCGATTTACCGGATGTGGGCACTTGCATTCGGATCAACGTAATTCTCTTGATGATTGCCGCATTTCTAATCGTACCCAGCCTGCCTAAGCCAATTATATGCTGACTATTCGTCAGAATGTATTGCTGAGCCGTGTTTCTACTTCCCGTTCAATTATAGGATGAACGTCGCCGCATCGCGCTTGCGCAAGTAGAAATACCTAACATCGGTAGCTTGACAAGTCAAAGACCCATAGACCATCAAGGTATGAGCTGTGTTTTCGCTAATTCTGCACTGGGTCGCCATCGGTTCCTTCGCCGGTGCATATCCACTGTTAGGACGGCTCAGAACACGACGCACCGTTCCAGTCGTCCGGGGGTCACGCCTGACAAAGAACCGCAAACTCGCCGGACAGCCTCGCCTAGGAGGCCCGCATGCGAGCCAGACCTTTGCACGCCGCTGAGTCATACGCGAGCGCCTGCCCATGCGGGCGCTCAGGACTGGACCAGTAGGAACACGCAAGCCAGACGAAGGCTGAACCCTTAAATACGAAGCCACGGACGGAAGGATTAAGAGTTGATGTACACAGGGTGACTGACGCAGTAAAGCTGTTCTCTCCTATCCTGTCTGTCTTCTATTCCGCACAGAACTGGCGTCATACTAATTGGGGATATAACATCCACCTAAAAGACAGCAAAGATTGAACCCACGTTGCCCTGCAAATCTGGCTTCGTCGATGTATGATGGGGTTTCCGGCGTACCATTCAGTTTCCCTTTCCTACCGACAGCTGACATTCTGGAGCAAACTTCTCGGTGGTAATTGAACTGCTCAAACTCCAGATGGCTTTGGCACATCTTCGTGGGACATTTTGGCGTTTTAGAGATAAATTCTAAAAATTCACAGATTTTCAAATTACAGTGGGGCCTCCCGTTTAGATCACAAGCATGAAGGAATTTTTTCTCCCATCTCACTGATGGAACAGACTACAAAATCTTTCTTCAGCGCCTCCATACCGACGCATTCTGTCCACAGGTCTTACTGCTCGCGAACATTTCCGACCCCTCGTACTTGCAGCAAGTTTTGTCCTCCGCTACTTCACTGTCCGCCAATTCATTATAAAACTCTCTGTATGGACGAAATGCCAGGTTTGCCTTATTGACGGTAACATTTTAAAAGGTTGACTAGGTTTCCACCAGTTTCGGCCAGTTGTTTTGTATCCTCTTAGATTAAAGGTACTCTCATGCCCAAAACATTGCTTTTCCTCTCGTCTCTGTTGGTGCCATCAGTTGTCTTGCAGTGGCGTAACTCTAGGCGCATTTTGCAAGACTTGTACTTGCGTGCCAATTAGAACCTGGCTCTCGGCCAATGCCACCTGTACAAATTGGCCAATCATCTTCGAGACTGACTCAGACATGACCTGGCTGAAGGCATTGTACGAATGCTCCACTGCCTCACATTCGTGGACGGCGCCCACGCGACGTCGGACGTGACCTCGTCTAACTGCCACTCCAACCAACCTCTTCTCTGATAGTTTTGTGCAGAATGCAACCACCTCCCAACTGGTGTCCTACTTCCGCTCTTCCTGTTTGGAACTGGAACTGGTGATCGCTGTAGCTAGGACCTCACTGATGTTGATGAATCCGACTTGATACGAACGCGCAACTGCTAAAGACGGCTGAGCTCAATCATCCCGAATTTCCGTCCTCGTCTTCACCAAGAGTTTCCTGCGTAACTTGCTGGAAGCACGCCATGGAGGATTTAGTTATCGGTATCCTGTCGTGAATCAAGTTGTAGGTCATCAAACAATCTCAGCCTATCGAGTCATGGTCATGGTTCCGTTCCAATCCAACAGAGCCGTCCCTCTATCAATGTCGACATTCGGCATCCATCCCATTATCCGATATCTTACCTCTACTGGTAGCGGTATCTCTCCACTCAAACCGGCAACTTCCGACACGGCATACACATTTGCCATCGACGTTAAACTCAGCCACCTGCTTTCTCCAGCCGGCCTATCAACCTGGCTCCCTCCTGCCAGCTGCAGCCGCCCACGCTGCCGATAGTACTGCCGTTGGTACGTTCTTCATTCATCCAAATTAACTATTTTTCCTCCGTCCGAATCTGTAACCCGAACCTCAGTCTGAGATGGGAGCACTTTTAGCGGCCCAAAGGCGGGCGCATGTTGCAGTGCTGAGCCTCGCGCGACTACCTTTACATGCGTACCAATTGCAGCCTGGTTCTCGGCCAATGTCAGTTGGCCAAATCGGCCAATCATCTTCGAGGCTGACTCATCCTGTTCGGAACTGGTCGTAGTCATTGCGGTCTCACCATGACAGAAGCCGCCGCGATGGCCTTTGCGCACGTCAGCATTCCTGTTTTTTGCTGATAAAGGAGCACGTTGATAAGAGCTTTACAATTGTGTCCGCAGTAACAAAGGTCAGAGTGAACGCAACCTGAAGTGTAGCACTCAGATGCGTCTTACAGAGCCATCGGTCAGAGTCGATTTCCGTTTTGCAAGGAAGGATAAGGACTCTTGACGCTGTTCGGATAATAACCTGTACGTCGTCTTAGACACCTGAAAAACAGTTCGCGAGTTGTTATGACATGTTTCTTGATGGATTAGGGGGATTCGCTTGGTGTGGTCGAGTGTGGGTGTCTATGCGTGCCACGTGGTTCGCGGGAGGACATTGACTATTGATGATCATTATAAGGGTGGATGTCTCCTGGGGAAGATGGAATGTCAACATAACAAACGATCTCGATAAGATATTTCTGAGACGCGATGTCCTGTAAGGGGTCACGTCATTTACTGTCCTCTCACTTGTGCTGATGTCACCTATTCTGCGTTACACTTCCTGGCTTTCGTTCACTTCGCCAACTTCGAGGCATAGCAACGACAAAATTTCATCTGAGAAGAAGAAGATGCCTGCGCCCTTGCCGCAAGTATCATTTCATCTGCCTCAGTGGAGACAAAGGACAGATATGGCGCGACTTCATACGTACCATTTGGAAGTCTGTCTGGTGTATCTTAGCTGGTCATTCAACAGACCCAATCATTGCACACTGTACGACTCCTGGATGCCGAACATTCTGTGGCGTGGTACAGACAGGCAATGGAGGTTTTTAGTAGAGCCCTGGTCCCCTTTAATCATCCCCAATTAACCCCTACTTCCATCCGAGCATAAGCCTTTATTTCCGTTGAGATAATTCATACATCAGAACGTGACAAGGACGCGGTTGAACAAGCAGGGCCAAATGTTACCCGATACGGAATTTCATGCCAAGGATGAGGAGGCGTTAACGCGGATTCATGCTGAAGTCCTGGAAATCCGTATTTCCAGGGTAGCACAATTCTTCAGGATGGTCGGCTAACCCCGGTGCTTGAAGTGACCGTCCCTCACTAAATCCACCGCATCGAACACAGTCGTGTGTGTTTAGGCCCACTTGTCAATTTAGGCGTTGTTGTTTATGCGGTCAAACGTCTGGATCACTGCGCCATCATGCGTTTGCCTGTAGACGTGTCTATCATCACAGGCGACACGAAAATTTCATAAGGTTCTGAATGAATGATCACTGGCCTCTGTCTGACCTCCGTCTGCCGAAACCTACGGGGTACGCTAACTTGCTCTTCATTCCCAAAGGCAGTCATGGATACCATACTTGAAAATGATAGTTGGTTTCTCTACAGAACTCCAGACGCAATCTTTCTAAGCGAATTTACCTTCCATTAAATCGATTCCAGCGAGATTTGGTCCTGCAGCCCCACTTGACTGATGCTATATGGTTAGAATCCTAAAGACACTAGTAAATGCGATTACCCTGACTCTACATATGTTACGGGTAGAGAATTCTTGGTAAATTGAGTCACGCGTATAAGCCAAAACAGATTTCGTTGTATATACGTTAGTATAGACCAAGGTAACAATAAAAAACAAACAAACTTCAACAATGGATACCCTGGACAAAGACTTCCTTTGTTACTGTTCGAGCAAATCGAATTCCCAGCTCAAGGCCAGAATACAAAAACTAGGTAATTAAAGGAACGCCGATCACGTTCGAAGGAGAGTTACAAAAAGCGGGAAGGGGAAAATCAACAGAAGCCAAATGTAGAAGCACTTGTGAGGAGGGCGTGGAGAATTCCAAGCGCTGACCAGCTGGATATAACAAAATGTTTGCACCTTCCTTACCTTTCCATTCCAGCGAGTGCCCGTGCCTAGAGGTGAGTGCTTAAACGCCATCCACGGTTACATCAGGTATCAGTTCACACGCGTTTCCGTGGGTGTGTTTCGGCAGCGCTTCTGCCCGTTTTGTAATCTTACTCCAACGAGTGGCCAAGAAGGCTTGTTAATGGTATTGTTCGGACGGAGTGGAACCCCGTTTTTTTCACCATAGAGTCCGTTCATTCCGACTTGACATTCGAGTCCCTTTCGTGGCTTCGCCATTGTGATTCTGCCCTTCCCATCTCCTCTTAATCCAGGGAGTGGCTCTGTCGCGGACAGTGTGAACACACCACCTCCGGTTAAACCAAGCGTCGGTCCACAAGCGCTTCCCTGTGCGTGCTTCGAGCTCTGCATACGTTCTCTTCCTTTTCCTAAATTAGCGAGTGGCCAAGTTAGGTATAATAAATAAAATTGTTTTAGGAAGGCAACCTTGTGGTATCAATCAAGTAGGGCTGCAAAACCAAACTCCGCGGCGATTCCTTTTATTCAAGTAACCAGCATGATGAAAGAAAATGCTACCAGCCTAACAATTGAGTTTTACTCCTACTTGATTCGTAGTCATTTTTGTTTTCAGAAATTCTCACTCATATGAGTACTGTAGAATTCTTGGGCAATTGATTCTCGTGTATAAGCCAAGACAGATTTTGGTGTACATACGGTACTATTGATAGAATAAGCTAATAATACAAAACGCACAAACCTCAACAATGGATACCCTAGACAAAGAAATCCTTTGTTACTGTTCGAGCAATTCGAATTCCCAGCTTAAGACCAGAATACAAAAACAAGCTAATTAAAAGAACGCTGATGATTCTCGAAAAAGGGTTACAAAAGGGGGAAAGGGGAATGTCAACAGGGGCCAAAGGTGGAAGCACTTCCGAAGAGGACGTGGAGAATTCCAGACGTTCACTAGCTGGATACAACACCACCCACCAATTCTCCACGTCCGGCTCTTGAGACCAACCTACGGGTTTGGAGGTATACGGCTGCTCCGATCCTAAAGTAGACAAATGTTTCAAACGTCCCTTTTTAGGAGACCACCCGCCGTTCTAATATATAACGTCCTAACGAGACCATTGCGACTCTTTCCGTACGTATCTATTACTCCCAAAGGCCAATTCTCACTAGATATGCGCTACCCAGAACCTAACACAACATCACCTGACTTCAGTACCGCGGTTTAGAGACGGCTATGAGGGGTGCAACACGTGCTTTCGAATAAAAGAGCGACCAATGTAGATTTCCTGTGTCGTTAATAAAGCGAGCATATGCTACTGTACTGTATGCTAATTCCTAGGCATCGCAAAACACGTGCTGTTGGACTCGCATCGGATCGCTGATATCTTTGGGCTTTAGACATCGGGTTAGCTGAAAAGTCTTCAGGTTCCGTAAATTAGATATCCAGTTTTCCCAACAAGAGCTCTCGATGCCAGATGGTTGTTCATCCCAATTCAGTCCGTTTTTTGCATAAGGATTGCAGTAAGCACTTCCCTACTAACAGCCAAGATAAAACGAAGCCCAGAGGATCATAAAGTGAGGACAAACAAGACAAACTGCCCCTACGAGTGAACGGTTTTGTGGGCATATTGGACCCTATCATCAGAATATCGGAATGCGTCTCCCACAGCAGGCCTAACGTTCGTTCAGTAGGTAGGGGGTTGACGGCAATATCTCGCATACCAGAAGAACGTTCAGTCGCATTAACGACCGAGAGTATACGTCGGTCATAAGACGCCCAGTTCCGCACACGAAAGCCGCCTTGAGAGAGGAGTTTACAAATTTCGTCCACAAAACGTTTGGTAGAATCGACATCGCATAAGGAGACCAGACAATCATCAACGTATATACTCTGGTGAATCGCTCGGCAACTTGACAAGGAGTAAGAGGAAACGAAATCTTCAACAGTTTTTTGTAACGCAAAGGTGGCACAAAAGGGCGAAGAAGTCAATCCGAATGAGTGAGATGTCCACTGAAACTCAACTGAGCTCGTCATTTTCCACCACAAAAATTTAAGGGAAGGTCGATCAATCGTGTCCACTTTCACTTGCAGGAACATTTCCTTCATATCCCCTGCCACTGCAATACACTCAAGTCGGAAAGCAAACAACACACTAATTTAGCGTTTAGGTCAGGTCCTTGGTATAGATTGTCATTCAGAGACAGGCTCTGACATTTGGCAGCACAGTCAAATACAACACGATTTTTTTTGTGTTTTTTCGGGTGATTGACAACGAGGTGGTGTGGTGAGTACCAGTGTCTCGTGACTCGAAGCGTTTTGTTGCCGTCAACTCGCTCGACGTATCCCGTCTTCAAGTGCGAACGAAATGTCTGCTCATATTTCCGAAGTAATTCGGGCTCTCGACCCAACTTGCTCTTGAGATAGATTAGTTGTTAACGCGCCAACTGAAAATTGTCTGTAAATTCGGCGCACCGTTTCGCCAACGGAGAGACAGTTGGTAATGCCCTTTTATGAGTGTAACGGAGGATCGCACAATAGCCAGTGCCCGTTTATCCTCCAGTCGTTGTTGAAGTGTCCGAAATCTCCGAGTCGTACAGCTTCTTAAGGTTGTGCGTCACATCATTCTCTTGATTTACAATGCAGTGACAGAGAGCGTTCTGGTTTCGCCTGCCACGTGAAGATACCAGCAGCATCCAAACCAACAATGTTTTCACGGCGAAAGGTTTCCTTTTGCCACCCAGACGTATGTCAAGTACTCAATGAGCTTCCGCAATACCTTTCCCAATGACTTTGCCAACTTCGTAATCAGTGAACTCGTCGAACATTATACCGCTCAGGTGTGGTCACGAAGAGGCTATCTTTTTTATTGTCGATTCTGCTCGGAATGGCAAGTCCTCAACCACTAAAGCCCTTTCAATCTCAACTGACTCGGTTCCATTCATGGACAGCACCCTTCGACTTCTCACTTGGCTGAACATGCAAGGCTGAATGCTCCCCTCCGCAGACTTTCTTGCCAAGAATGAGGACGGTTTGAGGTGGACTGTAGCCCCAGTCTTGGAAATTTGTTTGACCAGCCTATAGCAATTCTTCAGGATTGTCGGCTAACCCAGTGCTGTCCCTCACTAAAACTAACAATAATTTACAGGCGTTTATCCCTAATGTGAATTTTGGCGTAGCTGTTTGAGGTCAGCCGTCTGGATGACTACACCATCGTGCCTTTGCCTCTAGACGCGTCGGTCAGCAGAGGGGAAAGGTAAATTTCATAAGATCCTAAAGGCATGATCACTGGCACATGTCTGACCTCTCTCTGCTCGAAAAGTACAGGGCAAATTCAATGTCTTGCTTCTCGCTAGTTTACACTGCATTTCCCATGTCCGTCTTGGATGTCATACTTGAACCTGAGTGCTGGTTTCTCCAAAGCACTGTGCATGCAATCCCTTAAAGCGAATTTACCCTTCTTCAAGCCGATTGCATTTATTCAAGCAACTCCTGAAATGAAAGACAATGCTATTAGCCTAACAACTGGCATTTACTTTTATTTGATTTGCAGTCATTTTTGCTTTCACGAATTCTCAGTCGCATGGCAAGTATTACGCGTGCCAATTAATTAAATCGACATGGTAAATACCTACTTGTTCTACCATAAGTGGAGAAACAACAGAATACGTAGGTGGGTTAACTCATGAAATGTCAACCGAAATTCCGAAATGCGTTTTCGTTTCGAAAAGATTAATTAAGTAGGTTTATGAAACTAATCAGTCTGCGGTATAATTCTATAATAATTCCGTTACCTCAGGAATTCGGCTTTCAAATGAACTTCCTACCGGTTGCATGCCGAAACAATACTCTGTAAAATATGACTACGTAAATAGGATGCATTTTCCATTTAATTTTCAATGCCCCAAAAAATCCAGTTATAGTTCCTGGAAAACTTAAATAAAAATATTCATTTTTCCGCTCATTCGTAAAACAATTTTGTCTTCTTTTAATTTCATACTCGGAGGAAGGGTATTATTCGGTTTTTAAAAGCTTTTAAAATTCCCGAATCATTTTGAACCCGCTCTGCCTTCATACTTGCATTCCGGGTTTCGAAACTGCAAGCTATGTATTTTTCGCGTACGCAAAAACACACATTTCTCTACGGTGTGAAGAGGAGATCATATGCGGTTCATAAAATTTAGCATTGAATTTGATCCATATTGTTAACTTTACAAGCCACATTGATAAATGCAGAGACATTACGTTTTATGAATGGCCTTTGCACGGTATTTAAAAGTCCCACAATTAGAAACCTTTTTAAAACTGAATTATCCCCCTCCTTCGAATATAATATTGAAAGAAGACGTAATTTTCTACCGAATGAGCAAAAGAGTAAATATTTTTATGCATGTGTTCCATGAGCTATAAGTAGACTTTTAGGGGCATTGAAAATCAAAGATAAAAATGCATGCTACTTTAGTAGTCATTATTTAAAGAGTATGATTTTGGCATGCAGTCGGCAGGAAGTTCATTCGAAAGCCGGCATCTTGAGGTAACTGAATAATTATAGAATTTACTGCAGACTGATTAGTTTTACAAACCTACTTAATTAATCTTTTCGTAACGCAAACGCATTTCGGAATTTCAGTTGATATTTCATCAGTTATCCCACATTAAGGGGACTGTAGTGATTACAGCTTGAAAAGACTCGTTCTTTTTAGGTCCAAGTTCTTAATAAGTCTGCAGAGTTTGGCGTTTGAAATAATGGCATCATCCTATTTTTGTTTTTCTACACCTCAGGCCGCTTGTCCGCTAGTAAGTTTGTTTAAATTATCCCTTCCTGCGGGTTATCGCTACCGTAATTGTGCAACGGAGTACATATGCAAGCAGTTTCTCTACAATTCAAAGTAAAAATATGAATGCGAGTCTCGTATGTTCTGCAGCATTTTGTTACAAGAATGTCTAGACCACATTTGCGAAATCCCACGTGTGCTCAAGAAAACTATTCAGTGTATTAGTGAGGCAAGCTGCCTCAATTGGTTTGCGACAAATTTGCCCAGACACACTGACCCCATACGCAATCATCTCGGTATAATTAGTAAATTTTCCTAAAAGATCCGTGGGCGAAAAATTCCATGACCGGTCAGGGTCGTAGGCATAAAGGTCATCCAAATAATCTTTAAATATCTGTGTTTGCATGTACAACAGCAAACTCCAACCTAACAAGCAATTGTCGGAGGCGAAGCATGCTCTTAAGGTCGTTGTCTCTCGTTCTGTCCTTTTTGATAATAAACGGTGAGTGCTCAGCCTACTTGCTCTGCTAAAACATGAATTTTTCCATGTTTCTTTTTTTCTTGCATTGTGTGGATCATCAGCCGAATGTGTTGGATGAAAGCTGAACTGTCTGATTTTTAGTATGGTTCCAAATTAAAATTGCTATAGTCATACCCATTGCCGTCTCTGTATTTCGGTGTTGACTGTTGTCTTTTTATATAGCATATCTAGTCAAATGCATTTAAGAGCAGTAACACATTTCCTACACATACTTTTACGATTTTGCTGTGAACGGGTTTAAATATTCAGTGGCGCACGAATTTGCTTCTGTTTAGCAACATTACCATATTTGCCATCATTCAAGCACACTGAATTTCCGTCCTAAGGGGCTTTTTCCGCCCTTATTCCTCTGCCCGGCATTGGTCCCTCTGGATTTTTCAACGCCTTGTCTAAACCCGCTAGTATTTTGCCATAAGCCATTTAGGGAACGGAGGAGCAAAACTAATAAATCATTACACCGCACTCAAAATGCTTTATGTGCAGTTAAGTGCTATGTTCGAATCCGAAATTCGAGTCCCACTACACGCCTCCATATTAGGATTGTGTAAACCAATCTATTTTTGTGTGCTTGTACTTTTCTTCAGCTGAAAGTTCTGCGGAAGACTCGTTCGAAGTCCACAACATTCCGATATCTAATGGGCCGTACACGATCCCAGTCCCTGTGCTCACAGAAGACACAGTAAGCATTTTTTTCTACTATGTGTTCTGCCTTTCTTATTCTATCATATCAATTTATTTTATGGAAATTGACCATTATTATAAAACTGAAATTTATTCTTAATAGGAAATTGCCTTTACAATCGATGAGGAGAAATTCCTAGCTAGCGGCGGAAATTGTCACTTGAACTCCTCGGTAGAATTTCACTTTCCCTGCCCAGTGGAGTGCTGTAAGTTTAAATCTGCTGAACTGTGTTACAGTATTTTCGAATTGTTGCGCAAAAGGCGCTAGCCGCAGTTTCTAAAGAGCAGCTAAGTTGAAATGCATTTGGAATGTCTCAAATAAGGTTCTTTTTTTCTTCATCTTTTAGGCAATGGTGCATGCGTTCTGAATATTAAACTTCCCGAGGTTTCCTTTATGGAACTACTGACCGCCAAAGTCAACGATACTCACGAAATTGTTTATGTACATGGTAAGGATCTAACATAATAGTGCACAACTAACCAATGTCAGGGGATTTACACATTTGCACACATATCTAAATTACCTCTAGCCGAATGTAAATCATAAACACAGTTGTATTACCTAGTTGACATTTATAATCGGTTCCCCATCTAAGGTGTTTAATTATTCTATCAGCGTACGCTTAGAAAGGACAAATACCACCAGTAATACGCAGTTAATATAAAGCTGTGAGTAAGAAACTTCCGGAATTTCGTTCTTTACAGGGATATGTACCAGCTTTACTTTGCTTTATCTCTTGATGCAAAAATTAGTTAAAATTCAGTCCGCATCCATTTTGTTCTAACGTATTTAACTTGCAAAAACAAAAAGGTATTCAGTGTATCAGCGAAGATGACTACACACACTGAGACGAATCATATCCCATGTCATTAGCAAGAAGAACTTTCTCATGTACGACCTAGTTAAATGCTTGATAGGCATGCCGTTGCCTTGGCGGACGGGAAGAATTAAAACATGTATTTTTTAAAATCGTTTCCAATTTCAATTTTACTCATCAGGTATGCTTGACATATATGCCTCTTGATAGACCGAGACGTGTGCGGCAGTCGACTTCCATTCTACACCCAAAAGACCGGACCACTTATATATATGACACTTATTCCATGGTCCCCAGAGGTAAGTACAATAAATGCAAAATATCTCCATGAGAATATATGCTATTAGTTTAATACCTACATCACAAACTGATAAAGTTATAACTGGAAGTTGCATTATTTTCAGTATGTGATTCTACAAGAAAAGTACTTCATCGTCGATGTAAACAACGGACTATGCAGATCACTGTCACTCGATGAAACCTTTAGGTGTAAAGTTGAACAAGGTATTTTAATTCTCAGTGCTTGCAGTTTTCATGATTTGGAGGAATAATGAAAGCTACTGCGTCATAAATATGTTCTTCTGATGGACATTTTGCAACGAAACGCAAACGCTCTTTTTCAAACATAAGCGCAAGGTTTGCACATATTAAATTTTACAGACACGGAATGTCAATCAAAATTTATATTCCCCGAATTACCGTTGAACAATTACATCCCCGATAAGCATACATTTTCTCTATTAAGATCTCTGCATGCCGGAGCAGGGTTTTTTATGTCGAATGAATCCTCAGTTTGTTCGCTGATTCAGTGACGTTCGTACATAACCGATTTGTCTTTTGCGTTTTCAGTTGCGAATGTATCCCGAATCACGATGTTCATTTCGGAAATAAGAAATATTACTGAAATTCTTATCGGCTTCAGAGATCTAGACATGCCTAACGACAAATATCAACTGAATCTGCAGCACATTTCATCTGCTCAGTCAGGTAATTGTAAAACTGTCGAGAAACCCGAAATTAGCCTCTGGAATGACATATGTTTCGATATAGCAGCAACATATTTTGCACATCTGTCCTTCAGGCATGTTAACCTTTGACAACAGCAGTTTTTCAAATCTCTGCACAAACGAGTCCGAAGTGGAACTCGCGTGGAGATTCTTGGGAAAAACATCAGCAATCAATGCGAGCAATGTAAGTATGTATTGAAAACCAAACTTCATGCGTCACTCGGGTTTGGAATCGTTTGATGAGAGAAACCCGAAACAGTTCGGTTCATAATTTTCACAAAGGATTTAATTCTTCTTGCCCAGGCCCCCTGTTATATTTTAATTTAATTATTTCCAACTCAAAATCAACGGCAGTAGAGTTTTGTTTAAAAGTTTAAATAAGTATGATACCCGGTAAACCTAATGGGAATGATCAATGTTAGTTTCCTGACTAGCCAGCTCGACGAAAGTGTTCTATTAAATAATATTGACTTTGCTGATATACTTAAATCGTCCGTTACGATTACTTTGAATTTATTTTCTGCCTCAGTATTGTCGTCAAACCTATTTACGAAAATATTCTGCATTTAAGATAACATGCTACTCTAACGAAGAGCCCATATGTGGACTGTCGTCGCCATGCGGTAAGCCATTTACGAACTCGAAACCATAAGCTACTCTATGTTAAATGACTTTATGAACTTTTTTCAAAACCTAAGGGAGCCATATTGAATGCTATGTTCCTACCTCAGTACGTCTAATTTTGCGCCGACATCAGTTTTAGGGAACGAGGGAGCCCATTCTCTGCTGAGATACACAGCAAAGCGTGGACCGGAAAATATGGTTCTTTATACATGCTTGTATAAAGAAAATGAAAATGTTGACCAAGTTACTTACAGGATCTTTTGGCCAGGTACTTCAAATTCGTACAGGTGTTATCTGCCGGAAAACCATTGAAATATATTCTGTTTAACGGCTTTTCACGCAAGTGGAAACTGGAGTGCTGATTTTTCAAAAACAATTTTAAATAAAAATATATCCGAAATTTATAGGTTCGGACAGGTTTGTTGGCCAAACTGAAACCCTAACTGCGTCGTCCAACGAAGTGGAACTGGAATGGATCGTCAACCACTGGGGTCCACACGACTACCGGGTAACAAAACCCTTTCTTTTTTCGAGTAGGCTAAAGGGTAACGTTGTGGATACAATGAAGTTAAATGACTGGCTGGATGTGTTCGGTATTCATAAAAACAAAATATTTCCTTGCCGTTATGATTTATGGCCATACATGGCATATTGCTCTGGCTTGCAGACTACAGCGTTGAGTTACTAGTTTGTGGAGTACTCTATATTAGCATCCCAAAATGACGTTAGTAGACTTTGAAATGACATAATGTCAGTCTCTAAAACCGTTAATTATAGTAAAAAGAGCCGTTGGCGAGAATCTAGAAAGTTATAAGACTACTGGAAAATTCGAATTTCCGAAGAAAAAGGCGTTTCTGGTTTCCTATACTTACACCTGGTTTATACCTTATAGTAATCGAGAATTACAAAAAGCATGAAAAGCGTATAATAATTTAACACCAACGCACAGATATGAAAAATATTACGGACTGTAGCCTTTGTTGGAATCACCTGATATTTCGCTGTTCGGTAACCTAGAACTGATATTTATTCGGTCAATTGGTTACAATTTGCCAGTACCACGTTTAAAACACAGAACACAAACTAAAACGAAATTTTCAGTCAATAATTATATTTTTACGGTCAACGTAGAGAGATTAAATCCAAGGATTAACACAGAATTAGTGTTCCATATTGGGTGGGGAACCCTAAAATTGATATCGGCTACTCATTGTAGACACGGGATACCAAACATAAATTTAAGCTTGAAGTTCATCGCTCTGTAGGCCAAAAAATGAAAAACAATATACTTTGTAGGTTCTTGCAAATAGTTGCCTTTTTGCAAAAGTGATTTTTTTAAAAATTATGGAAGGGCAAAGAAAACACTTATTTTACGAAGGCAAATTCATTCTCTGCGCGTTCTACAAACTGTTTAATTGAAACTAAAGTAAGCAAAAAAATGCTTCCTAAGATCGCCCAACTGTGTGGACCGCATATTTTGTGTGGTTAATTTTCACATCCTATATTCTGGGCTTTATTTTTTCTAGAGATTTGAGTGCTATGCTGACGACCAGCTTCTGTGCTCCGGCCTCACAACCACTTCTGAAGAGGGAATGTGCCGTAAGTGGCATTTCATTGACTTGGGCAAAATTAAAGCTGTGCAGGTTAAACGTGGCGAAACACGCAGAATTAAACGACTTCGTAGATTTTCTGACCTGCTCACGAGCTCTGAACCTTCATTACTGGTCTATGCAACTACCGGTTCTACGCGATCGCTGGAAGAAGAACTTTTTTGGCCTAGCGTTTGCATTCATCCTCGAACCCATTAACAGATCCCGGTGACCAATGCGTATGGGGTTGCAGTATTTATGGGACGTAGGCGCTATGGAGCGCAATTAACGGCTCTCTCCTTCATCGCAGACTTTTTGATCCCAATACGATAACTGTTTGATGGCCGAAAATCGCCTCGATTTCGTCCAACATGTTGGGTGTTTAAGTACTAATTACTCGCCTATTCGGTTCACTGCTACTGGGGTTAGAAACTACGCTTGGCTGCGCGCTCCCAGAGACCTAATTGTCCTACCCAGTGTTAGTCTCTTAACTGAATATGTTGGGAGCAAGTCGCTGTACTTGTTAATAGACTGGTTGCCAGTGAACCCTAAGTCAAGCAGTTTACGCTTCACGTTTTGTGGCGTCGACTAACTTGCGTACGTAGCCAAATCCCACAAAGTGATCTGCGACTTGGCAGCTGGGGTAATTTTTCCTCACCGCTACTACATTTTCGGCTATTCGCGTCTACTGGGGTAATTGCTCTGTTCACAACTACACCAGGCCCTACAAAAGACAAGACTCAAAGACTCGAATGCTGTCCACCAAGGAGATATCGCACCAATAGAAAGGGGGGGGGGCGTTCATTTAGGTGCTAAAGCGGTGGCCTCACAAAGGCGTCCCCAATTACTGCAACTTTTTGTGCATGTATTACCCGTATCTGATGCTTTTGTCGTTAGTGGGATGGTCGACAAGACTAAGATTCCCAGATCAGAAGTCAGGCAATAGGACGTGAACCTGGACTGCTTTTACTGCTGAGGAAATGCGTGTAGAAAAGCTCTGCATGCAGTCGCCGCAAGCGCGCTCTTCAAGCAAGTTTGACTTGTCTGGGTCCGCCGTCGAGGACCTCAGACCCAGCGCCTTTCGTTGTCCCAGCGTCCGCCAGCCAATCAGAAGAGGAATAGCGTTGATTGACTTCGAGCACTCGCGAGGCTAGCGACAAGCCTCGTGCGTCCCAGCAGTGGCTGGACATGGAGTGTGAGGCGGATAGGGAGGCAGCGTGACAAAGCCGGAGGGCAAAGAGACTCGAACGGCCACACTTTCACTGATGATGGGAGGAGAGGTAACGTATTCGAGGACATTTTGATTACGGCGAAACTCGTCAATCGTAATTCTACCTACGGATTAAGAGACATGAGTCTGGAATGTGTGTAGTTAGGAGATGGTATGGCGCGACAATATCTCACCCTCTGACTAACTCCATGACTGTAAAAAGAGGGCTACCCGTTCATACAGACGAGACTTATGAATAACACTTGAGTCATCCAGTCTTCGCTAGAATTAGGAAACTAAATTATGACGTTTGATCCACCGCATAATCACCTTTCACAAGACGTCCCGCTATTGACCGTCATGGCATACTACTTTTTACTATTATCAGCAAATTAGCGTGCGTTTATATGGCTGCGTTCGTGCATTCGGTGTATTATCATAGTTTAGTATAGTCGTTGATTTAGTTTAACGTGAAGCGCACAGGAAAGGCAAATACGACAGCCAGTAACTGGCAAAACCCTCATAGGGCTTAAGAACACCAACATAGGCGACAGATGTCCGTCCAGTTATGCATAGTCATCGTGGTTTGATCACGTTTGAAAATTACTACCCCCTGAGGTGGAAACGGCCACTGACTTGTCTCTTTGGCACGGCTATTTCCAGAAAATTAACGTGTCTGGAATAAGAATATTTATAGAAAGCGCTTTTTGCAAACTCGTTTTCAATGTAAAGGCTTCAAAGAAACTGAATCACGTTGACGGTAGACTCACGGAAACAGATTCTGCTAGTCCAACTGGGCAGTCAGTTAAGAAATCAAGAATCGAAAAGTGCACAAAACATCCTTCTTAATTAATTATCGAATGGGTTGATCTTTGGAGGAAGTCAGCGACTCGCCTATATAAAAGAAGGCTTAAAAAGTCACCCTGTTCTTCTTCTTATACGCAGCGGTCGATGCAATGTCTGATGCGTTTTATGCGCCTTTTAGCCGGGTTTCGCCATCTGCGGTGTTCATATCTGCAGCAAAATCATCATATATATATGCGTCTTTGCAGCTGCTGTTAAACGTATTACATATAAACTTTTTAAACAAGTCTCGGTTTAGGGATATTTGGCAGGATAGGCACCAATCAAAATTCTATAGTCACACCGTCGCCCCGCCCGCAAAATTGTCAATTAAACAACACACATTCGTTCTTGGTGCTTTAGCACAGTAGCTCTCGCAGTTGTCAATGCTCTAATAATGCTTCAGATACACGGTAAAATATAAATATAATAACTTGCCCATGAATGCGCTAGTAAATTACCCTTGCGTGATTGATGACATTTTGGACTTATTCAGTAGACCTCGATTTTTCTGATCGTCTCAAGGTGAGAGAATACCTCAGCGCGGGCAACAAGGCCGTGTCTAGGTGGTCCCACGTCTTAGAATATAACTGGCAGCAGTCCATAAAAATCTGGGAGTTAGCGAACCTACGGGACTGTGGCATAAAATATTTTCATTAACAAGTGATTTTTAATTCACAAGATCGCATTATTTCGGAATGCATAATTTTCTTTGAACCTGCTTTTCATAGGAACGTAGCAGGGGTTCCTCAGTACTGTTGCTGGATTATTTGCGTATTCTGGTTCCCTAAAAATTGAAAGACTTTCCTTATATTAGATTCGCGGACAACCATGTGGACTGATTTTCTTTTGGCAATTCGGGTCTGCGAGATGCTGTTCAGTCAGACATGGCCGCTGAGCAACTAAGGATTGTAAAGCATTTCGCTCAACTTCTGAAACTGAGTTCCAGTTTCGCCGTATCTATTCTGCCTTGTTGTACACTAGATGTGCGCTAGGCAGACTGGTTCAGCTTGTATTTAAGTCAGTGTCAAAT
This sequence comes from Spirometra erinaceieuropaei, assembly GCA_902702965.1. Lineage (NCBI taxonomy): Eukaryota > Metazoa > Platyhelminthes > Cestoda > Diphyllobothriidea > Diphyllobothriidae > Spirometra > Spirometra erinaceieuropaei. Next base: position 61,475 of record CACRXP010001350.1, read on the forward strand.
TTGGCATTTTCACAATGTAGTCTTCTAGAGGTTACAATAACGGGGAATATATTGGTCAGCAGCTGTAAGATTTGACCAGATCTGAATAAAACGATTGTTTTGCCTTAAATTACACATGTTTCGCTTAGTTTGAGAACATTGAAATCAAGTACGCCTCACTGACAACATCACATGACTAAGTTAATTTAACCGAGGTTTAACATCACAAATATGAAATTGCATGCCTCTATTTGCTAAGAGCTCACATTATAGCGTATTTTCAGTGTTAGGAATGAACCATCTGGTAAGAGAATGCTAGATTGGCAATGGAAAGCCCTTCCATAACGTCTCTAGGGGCGAAACTGTTGTTTTCGTGAGTAAGGCTACGACTTTATCTGACGAGGTAAAATCTCTTAAGCGAGTTAAAAACTGCTTTCATTACAATTAAGAACAATCTTATTAGAGAAACAAGGAGAGATTCTTCCAATATTTATTTCCTAAAATCTCGATCGTCTTGCTATGTAGATGTCAACGATTATGGAGAAATTTACGTTTTCACTCTGACTGCATGGAGGAAACAGAACTCAGCAATGGCGCGATATGTTTGTCGTACTGCGGCAGCTTTTCAAGAACGTACCATATTTTGGAAAAGTAAAGTTACTTTTTAATTTCCCTTTAAAAATATTTTGCGTTCTTCATAACTTCCAGTCTTTTGCTTTATGCCGCTACTCAAACTTATTAAAGCGCAATCAGTTCTGAACACTGGTCTGCTTAGGGGTGACGGACCTATCCCATTCATATGACACATGGCAGCCAACCTTTACAGATTAGTCGGCTTAACAACTAAATCTCAAATGACGTTCATCGATTCTGACTAATGTATCTGCGATATGGAGACGTATGCACATAAGGAATCCATCCAATACACTAAATAATTATTGTCTTTTTTAATGCTTTTTTCAGATCAAATCGGAAGCAATGCCAAAGAATACATTCCAGGTTAGAGACAGTCTTTGCATTGATCCTTAAACGTACGATCAATAAAAGTCTGCTCTTGCATAATTATCTATTTGGCAGCCTTTATGCTCTGGTAGGCAAGACCCACTAATGTTTCAAATTCAGCAAAGACGGTTCTTAATCTTTATTCCGCAGAGTACGTCATTTCCATAAGTGGTGGGATGCTAAGCCATTCAGTCGCGAACTACCTCAAAGAGGCTCAAATATCTTCCGAAAATGAGGCGACTGATGTCGTGAGGATCTCTCCAAAGGCGACTTTTGAAGTTACATGCTCCATAACCGTAGAAAATAGCTCCTGGTTATGCAATGTCTACTTTAAAAAGGCTGTGCTTCAACTGGTAAGAGTAGACACAGTTCATCTTGCTAAACTGTCTTGTCATCCTGTTTCTCTTTTTTCAACACTGTACTCTGAGATTTGACATGGACGTGTTGCACAATTCAATTCGATCGTCACTGCGCGTTGACAAAGTTGGCGCAGAAAACTCAACAATGACTCGTGGGTCTTGTTTCTTTAAAAAAAACTCGAATTGTGGTATTATAGCTGACAAAATATAGATGCGACCGCTGGAACAAGAGCTCTATTCGCCTGACGTTTCGGATATAGAATCGAACCCACCATCAGAGACAGTGGCAGAAACCGATGATTTGTGCAAGGGAAGTTGCATTATTTATAGGATGCAGTCGCTATGCCACTGCATACCTATGATAATTAACCGCTCTCCCCTTCATCGAAAATCGTTGCCAGCTGGTGCGCTAATGGTTTAAAAACTGGCATACAAATTGGTGAAATCTCATTAACCTTTTTGGATGTCGGCGTGATGATTGCTCGGTCATCTGGCTCACCGACCTGCGCACTCTCCGAGTGGCTAATAAAATTTGACCCGACTAACTCTCAGCACTAGATATCGGGATGGGGATGTTATTACACTTTCTGATAGACTGAAGTCCCGTGTACCATGTCTAAGGTAATTTACGGCTCACGCAAGTATTCCTCTCGTGAGAATCGCAGTCTCGCTGAACTTTAATGTGCGACCCGGTATCATCGAATGGGCCAAGACTTGAGAGTTTGCATTACTTCTCCGCACTGCTGTCGCCTATTTGCGTGCGGAGTAGTCTTCCAGTTTCTCCAGCGTATTTGTTTTGCCTTTAAGTGCGCCGGATTCGCTAAACGTTTCCAAATGCTTTTTGTCATGACCGTGGGTCCTTGGGTTTCACCAGGTGACACTTAATGTTTGCCTTCGAGGAGGCGATTGAGACCTCGAGGACGTTTTTGATGTATTATAGCTGATACGAGCATGATTGTCCTTTAATAAGGCAATTTGTGAAAAACATGTATGAACGCAAAAAAGGAATGCAACCAATGAAGGGCCAATTAATCTTTCGGCACAGTTGTGCACTCAACTGTCACACAATGCATGCAAAAACATTATTTTTGGAGAAAGTAATTATTATTCCTCCCGTCTTTATTCACAAGATGAAAACAGTCCTTCTTAGTATGCTGTTTGACATGGCGCTGTTGGTCTATTTTAAAAAATCACCTTCTGATTCTCAGAAATACCGAACGAATGGCGATACCGCGAATCGTAAGAAGACGTACATGAAGTGTTTTTTTATAAAATAGTGCTTGTATGCCTTTTAAATAAAGGCTTTAAACTGGAATAGACCATCAGCACGCTATTCAGTGCGAATTCACAAAAGATTCACTATACGGCTAATGGTTTTTGCGCCCCAAAACAATATATGTCATTTCTGCTGATACTAAAGCCAAACGGAATGCCCATTTTAATGAGCTCTAACGCGACCTATTTCTTCCGTTGTAGAACAAAGAAGTTTCCTTTTCTGGAAGCCTATTCGAAGTTTCAGGGAAATATAATGTTTGCCCTGAAAATACTGACAGGATCGAAAATCTGCTCGAGCAAGAAGTTGTGGTAAAATCGCTGACAGCCAAGAAGATGAGCAACAATGAGAAATGGTTTAATCGCATTCTAGAATTTAATTTGGAGAGCATGTTTGCTAAGGGACCGAGGCTATCCTGCGGCGTATAGCTGACACTGCATGAGCAGGCTACTTTATACGCATGTTTATCGTGCATATTTTGTAAGATTTTGTATGTTGGATTCAAAAATAAAAAGACCTTAATACAAAAAGCAGGCTTTTAAATTGATCATCACACAAGAGAACGTAGACAGGCAGCAGAGCTTATATTTTTAAGATCTCTGTTTTTTTCTGGGAAAGGCGAATGTTTCAAATACACCATGAATTTGTGAATCGAGCAGTTGCATTTATTTACTATAATGGTCTTTACCCGTTCCGATATAAAAGCCAGTGCGAAGGAGGATCACCAGATTCATGTGGTTTTCACTGACCGCCAGGTGTGCTGGCTTTAAATTGTCTCAAAGCTATTTAAATGCATTCATACGAATGTGTGCCATGTACGCGATAAAGTGTTTGCCACCCTTTTGGCAATAGTGGCGTCTGAAAGTGAGATAGGCACTATCAATTTCAGTCGACGATCCAAGGCAAGACAGCATGCACTAAGAGACCATCAGCACGTGTTTGAAATAGGGAACTGCTTTACGGTAATTGAAGGAACTTTAGGAACTGACGGCGGCGAAACAGGTATCATCGAAGTTTCAGTACTCTATGATCCATCCTCTCTAAACCGTTTATTAACTCTTCCGTAAAGTGATCCTCGTTACATTGCTGCAACATTACATGTCAATTGGGCGTTTCGGGTTTGATCCCCTTTTTCTGTCTAAAAGGAAGTTAATATTACAAGCGTCAGCTGCATTACCGCCTGAACTGTATACATAGAAGAAAGCAAGATGTATATATGCTTGCTAAATTTCGACACTGAAATTTCAACAACATAGTCATCTTCACATCTCTGAATTCATTGCTAACTAAGAGAGTAGATTATCGGCGGAATTTAGGGTTGAGACTTTTGCTAGTCAAACGATGAACACACATCCAGTTCAATTATTTCACCCGTTTGTATGCAACGTAAAGTAGCCGGAAGAACCATCAAGAAGTCCTAAACACTGAAACCTAAAACGTCCCAAAGCATTAATGCGAAGTTCACGGGGTTAATAAGTGATTCAGGGGTTAGTAACACCCATCGTTCAACGCCGCCCGCATGCCGAGGCGTGTTATAGCGTCGTCGGCGTGTTATGGTCATTGGGTCAAGGGGTCGAGGGGGAGGGGTGACATAGGCTGTGAGTGATGTGTGTTAGTCGGATACTGCTATCAGAAGGTTGGAGCGACGTGCAATCATCATCTGGGGTCGGCGTTGGTCACGGAAGACACAGCGCCTGTGTCAACGTCTTCTGACAACATAGCACTGGATTGGCTAGCCGTATGGCCACTGCCTCGGCTGTAGCTGGCACCCGTTGAAGTAGGCCTCTGGAGAAGCTTGCTGGTGTCCGGTAGACAACCTGAAAGTGTTCTTTGGCATCGACTCGGTGATTCGTATCGAAAAGATGTGCGAAAATAGAATTCGAAATCTATTTCCTTTCACATCTGCCTAGCCAGGCCGGTATGTTCACGTAGTCTCTTTTCTAGGCACCTCGTTGTACGGCAAATGCTTCCCGCTTCAGTGAGAGGCACTGAAATAGAAATGTACTTGTTTGTTAAGTAAAGTTTATAGGAACTTTGCAGATAACCGGGATTTGAGGGTGGTCGGTATGAAGTTCGTGTTCATACGATAGGCAACTAATAGTACTTACCTTTGTAGCACTATTCGACTGATTGCTATCGGCCTTACTTGAAACCAGGCCGTGATTTTAGCTGGTAGTGATGCTGATCGAAAGATGTGCTGTATACATACCGTACTACGAACATAACCGACGATAAGCTTCCGCGAAAGCTTGTTTTGATTTCTTGCGTCACCCACTCCGTCTCGTGGATGCAGAAGAATGTTTGTCAGGAAATCGCAGTCTTAAAGCCACCTTATCCGCAGGTCGATTGTCGTCTTTGGCCTTTATGGGCCTGCATTTCATAAACTGTCTACCGTTTAGTCAGCCGATTCCACTTTTAACTCTACGGCAACGGCCTGTCCGTTATCTCCATCTGCGCTATCTTCGGGCATCCCTCATTCTAAATAATGTGCAAATAAGCCTAATTTTCAATCTTCTGGTTGTAAGATTGAAAAAATGTATCGTCTTGAGGGCTGTTGCATCGCACTGGCCATCAGCGATCTGTCCTTTCTCAACTGGATGTGTAATGAAGACATGCAGGTCACGTTCGCTCGGTTGTCATTGAGTAGATACATTTCGAATGCTTTAGAAAAACGCTAATATGTTGGAACATCAGCATTCGTTCAACACGGAAACGCGGGACAAAGAAGTCGCCAACTTTCCTCCGGCTGTTAGGATTAGCTACAGACACGGAACGTCATTTATTGCGTTTTGTTATATCATAAGTTTTTGAATTGAGCGCTCTTATTATGTAGCTGTAAATACCTCTAACACATAATACAGTCTTTTTAGTGGTAACTCGATTTTTTCGTTTAGAGAACGTTCCAGAACATTTGATATTTATGGGATAAACGGAATTAGTAACGCATAGATGTTGTTTTACTAAGTGGCATATGAAGGCCAGCTAATCGAATAGTTTCTTATAAAAGTCGCCATGCCTTCTAGAAAGATGTTGTCATCTTAATAATTCTGTTCACATATCCGGAGTGGCATAGTTATCCCCCAGCGAGTGATGGTTGCCGTCGTGGCACCGAAGTACTATAATGGTTTGCTGACTGTCGATGTCGAATTCAGGTCGCGATTTCATTGATCATAAGCTAACATTACACGGTCAGCATCAGACGCCTAGCTGTCCCATTATTCGACTGGATTCTGCCGCACATTCTGCAAGACTTCATTCAGGCAGACTTTTTTGATGCTGGACACTTCAGTTGCGCTGGTGTTTAAAGATTTCGAACGTCTACGTTCAGTGATTACGCGATTAGAGTCTATATGACTATGAATGGCAATCGCGCCATCAGCATACCATAAAGAGAAAAAAGCTAACAGTATCAACTGTTTTCTTATTTTGATATTGTCAGGCAGCCTGTCAACAATGCCCTGTGTAAGCGCTGCTGCCCTGCTCAATTTTCCGGTGTCTATCTTTTCGTCCACGACCGCGGCAACTAAACTTATGGTAGATGTGCTACCCCGAAAAGTGGTGGTCCAAATTCGCAAATATGCTTTCAATTTGAAAAGATTTCTTACGTAGGACTGCAAAATGCACTTCTATGCAGTGTGGTCCCTGAACAGGATGTCGGCATTTGAATAAACTTCCTTTCGGCCGCCCGTAAACACGCTCTTCTTTAAAAAATGACTACTAAATAGCATAAAATTTTCCAATTGACATCTTATGTTCTTATAAGTCCTAGTATACCGTATAGGAAACATATGCATGTACTCATTTGGTAGTATGCTGCGTCTTGTTCACATTTTCTACTAGAAAGTGCAAATATTTCGATTTTTAAAATCCCCTTTAATTTTAAAATACCTTTTTGTTCACCAGTCGCTACACTTGAACTCGAGGTTTTTGAACTGCACGATTTGTACATTTCGCCAAAGGAATACGACAGACTTATCTCTGCTGTTAGGAAGGCGTAATACAGGACTCACAAAATTGTGGAATGGCTGTTGACCCGACCGTAAACTTTTTGAGTGGCATAAATTAGCATGCCGGTGGAAAGTTTCATGAATGAACTTCCCGCGATCCTAAAAAATCTCGTATTTAGAAATTATTTCGAAACTACATATTCTCACATCCCGGTTAGGAAATCTGGAGAATACGCGAGTGAGTAAGAGAACGAATACTTTTGGGGACTTTTCTATATAATATATTTGAATTCATCAGGGCTATAAAATCGATGGTAAGAATTAATATTAAATAAGTAGCTATTTTTTCAGAACGCAGTTTTCGCAAACGGCCGAAAAGAAGTTTATTTAAAGGACGGCATGCTGGCCTGGCTAAAGTATTGTAGGATCATGCTGTACAATAATTAATTAAGAAGTCTATTTAGGCAATCGTCCTGAATCGAAAACATATTTCAGAATTTCGACCAGCACTTCAAGAGGTAACACATCTACCTACCGGTATGACGCTAACTCAGGCATGACCAGAGGCATCCTTTGTCCAGCCATACGCAACGAGGACTGTTCCCACGAATAGACACGCTGGCACAGACACGTTCCTGTGTGTGACCCGCAAGCAAACTGCCAATCTACCATAAGCTGATCTATTTGACCGAAAAAATAGCGTTCAAGGCTACATATATTTCATCACTAGATAAGTCACAAGCTGACCCCTCCGCAGTCGCCACGTATTGACAAAATTGCAAAACTAAGAACGCATTGCGGATCAGAACAGCTGCGAATGAACTGACCCTCTGTGTGCGTTTGAGGTCAAAACTCTGGCGGTGGGCTAGGGCTGCCAAGGTCTGGCCGTTTAGGTCAGCCTTACAGTTGACAGTTTCATTTATGGCTATCTTGTCGCATGCGATGTGTTTGTACCGGACGCCAGACTAAAAATGATCTCATACTGATCACTACAAGCAATCACGATCAATCGGTGCATGTTATTGCCATGTGAGCCTCAGTGCTTCCAATGTGCACTAATTTTCAGTCTTATTCAGTCTGCTCATGAAATTGATGGCCGTTTAGCCGATGCCCATATTATTAATAGAAAATTACCATTCATTTTGGAGGGGAATCAGACCTTTTAGTTAAGGTCCGAAGCACACAGCTGTGCGGACTAGTGGCGTCATATAACTCACTGAAGTACGGCAGATGTGTTAACTCAACCAAAATGTCAACCAAAATTTCGAAATGGGTTCTCGTCTCTAAAATATAAATTAAGTAGTGTTGTAAAACTAAACATAATGCAGCATAAATCTATAATGATTCAATTACCCCAGGGTGTCGGCTTTCGAAAGAACTTATTTTCGGCTGCATGCAAGATCTATACTCTGCAAAAAAGTTAACAATATTGCATGCATTGATATTTTGGCAGATTTTGAATAATTCATATTGACCCATCTGTGAAAAACTCGGCGCCTCGGTGGGATTCGAACCCACGCAGTAAGGGGGCAGGCTTTAGTACAGTCAGCGCTCTAACCACCTGAGCTACGAGGCCCCGCCGGACGACGCGAGTTTTATCACACTTGGGTCAAGTTACCCGCCCGACCAACTGCAACGTCTGGAATCCACCAAATCTGATACAGTAAGTTGACTGCCCAAGCAGGATTTCCTACGTAATTCACCTAGAATCCACCAGATGACTACTAGGCTCACGTAATTCATTGATATTTTGGCAGATTTTGAATAATTCATATTGACCCAACTGTGAAAAACTCGGCGCATCGGTGGGATTGGTTAGGCGGGTAACTTGACCCAAGTGTGATAAAACTCGAGTCGTCCGGCGGGGCCTCGTAGCTCAGGTGGTTAGAGCGCTGGCTGTACTAAAGCCTGCCCCCTTACTGCGTGGGTTCGAATCCCACCGAGGCGCCGAGTTTTTCACAGCTGGGTCAATATGAAATATTGCATGCATTTCTCTACGGTGTTAAGAGGAGACCATATAAGGTTCATAGAATTAAACAGTGGATTTGAGCAATATTGTTAACTTTACAAACCACATTCGTAAATGCAGATACATGACGTTTCATGAACGGCCATTTAACGGTATTAAAAAATCTCACAAGTACGAACTTTTACAACCGAATTATACTCTTCTTTGGAGTACCGAATTGGTAAAAGAATGAATATTTTTATGCATGTTTTCCATGAAATATAATTCAATTTTCAAGGGCATCGAAAATGAATGAGAAAATTGCATGCTACTTGAGTAGTCATTTTTTGCAGAATATAGATCTTGCATGCAGCTAAAAATACATTTTTTTGAAACCGACACCCTTATGTAACTGGATCATTATAGATTTATGCTACATCATGATTAGTTTTACAACACTACTTAATTTATCTTTTCGGGACGAGAACGCATTTCGAAATTTTGGTTGACATTTCATGAGTTAGCACACCTACTGTATCATTAGCGGTTATACAGTATATAATGCTGACTTCGTTTTTATTTTAAACAGACACGCTGTGTATTGCAGTTATACGATAATGTAGGATATAAAAAACGATGCATTCAGACGCCACTTCAATTTATTTTCAGAGGATGTGAGATTGGTACAGAATGACCTTGTGTATTTAAATTTACACCGATGTTGATTTGCTTTTGGAAAAAGTTGTAAATTTGGCTGAATATGGATATCATCATCGTAAAGCGCATTAGACAATATGAGATACGCATATTTTTTAAATGGATCATGTGTCCTTGATTCAGCGTGTAAATACAAAATATATGTCTAAGAAAAGGTCACTTTCTGGTTTAAAATATTCTTTTACTATGAGGTATATTAGAAGCGTGAAATGTCTATTTGAAAGGCACAGCCTGCGTCCATTTATTAATGCTGCCTGTAAAGAATTCAGAGGGATCTGCATCCACTACGAAATTTAGTAAACCTTTTATGACGTTTGTCTAACAGTGTCTGTAACTGCGTGATTTTTTTCACACAAATAGCATACAGCCTGTGGTTTGGAAATCTTAATGCAAGTGTAACAGTAAGCCATGTTCAAAATTATTTCCGAATCAAAAAAGTTTTTCGAAACCAAAAAACACCATTTCTTTAAGTATATAATTTACAGAGACGAAATTCGTAATAAATGGGCACAATAAGGAATATTTATTCGGCCGTATGTGGCGAATCTATTTTTAATTTATAAGTGCATTGAAAATCAATGGGAAAATGTCACACTGATGAGGAAGCCTTTTTCTCACTGAGTGCTTTTTAAGCCTGCAGCTGAGATTGGACTCGCTCGAAAGCCGGCATATTGGCGGAAATAAAATGCCTTACGATCGTCCTGCACGATAATTAACATTCCAAACAACTGAAGCAATCTTCTCCGACCGAAATCACATGATTGTTTTCTGGTGGACATTTCACTTGATAGCACCAAACAATGGTCTCCTAAACAGCGATAACTATCAGGCTCCTAAATGCTTGTTGTAAACTAAGCAGGACCATGTGTCTATCAAATCGATTACGAAGCATGCTTCCGCAGTTGGGCTTAAGGGTTAGGTGAGCAGTCTCGTAGACAGTCGAGCAACGATTAGTAATTTAAGCAGATGAAGATAGCCGCCAAAGACAAGGCTAACTGGGAGGGTCACATCTGGCTAAAGGCCGTAACGACGCATTCTTATCCAAATCCTTGTTTACAGCCCATGAACCCCGATCTCGTGTCCCGCTGTCCAATGACCATCAACATGTACTACCCGGACAGAATAATTGCCCGTTTACCACATGCGGTAAGAACCCTTCTTGATTCTTGCATTTGATAAGAGCCTTACCTCAGAAATCAACAATTAACTTGAGTCTGAGTTAAGGCCTGTGGGCGCACATCAAAATTTGAGGTAAATATCCGGACCAAAGTCCATCAGCCGCAGGGGGATAATAGCGTTATATGCATTAAATGTGCAACAGGCGGCTAGTAGCATAGATCGGGGTTGTAGGCTTCCAGGCTGCTCGCATGGGCACTAGACAAAAGCCAAGGCATCTGTTTCATCGTTATATGGCCATTGTCTGGCAGAGCTGTGGGTCCCCCAACATTGCACGCCAGTTGTGGGAGATACACCAGTTTAGAAATAGTTGCTTTTTTGATTTTCTTAGAAATTAATTTCTAATTTGAAATAAATCTGTATGGGCTTTTAGCTAGTACCTGTGCAGCCAGATTTTTTTCCTGCAACCTTTACACATACTACTCGCTGCCTGTTGGCAGTTTGATGATATAAGGCGGTTATTTCGCGAGGAAGACGCCTCCGACCTACTTTGCCTGATGAATAATCTGCATCCTAAAATAAAATTTACGATGGAAATGGAGCAGTCTAACAAGTTACCCTTCCTGGACGTCCTCATGTTTAGAGAGGATGATGGTTCAATAAGACGCTCCGTTTTCCACAAGACTACGTGGAAAGGGCAATACCTACATTATAAAAGCTTTGCGCCGATACAATGGAAACGTAATCTAGTACATACTCTTTATTAAAGAGCGAGAAATATTTGCTCCAGGGAGACCATAGATACAGAAACTTCCCGTATCAAAGAAGCCTTACTTAATCGTGGTTATCCTGCACGCTTCATTCAGAAGTACAGCAACCATTTACGGCCAAAGTTGACGGAACAGTCAGTTCCGAAGAAGCCCGTTATAATATGTCTACCTTTTAAGGGTGACAACGTCTCAAACACAATCAAGCGACGCTTGCGTTGCACTATAGAAAGAACGTACAACGCAGCAGAGCTTATCTTCATCAGTTCCACAAAAAGCCTTCCAATTAACCGGACAAAGGATGCCTTGCCAATGCACGCCACCCCCAATTGTGTGTATGAATTCACATGCACTTGCGGATGCAAGTACATTGGGCGAACGCAAAGGCAATGTGCAACCAGGGCCGCTGAGCATTTGCCTAATTGGCTTTTCAAACAGGAAAATAGAACCCTAGTTCGTCTATAACGAAACACCTGTTAGATAACGGTCATGTTGTCGACCCTAAAGCATCCTTTCGAGTACTTGTCCGAGCACGTACAACTCGAACCTTGCGTTATTTGGAAGCAGCCTACATACGGAGGGAGAAACCAGACCTGTGCAAGCAGTTAGATCAGGTGATCAATCTGCAATTGCCTTGGTAATCTCACGCCTCTATTTTCCCTTGACTGTGATTTGTTGTTAACATTTCGTCTCCCCTTTTTCCTTTTTGATGCCAATGTGGACGTCTTATCTGATTATTGATTATTTTGAACTTTGACCTTGCTCCTATGCACTGCCATTCTGTACAAATTCATACTGCCGTGCGCTTTCATTCGTTACGTTTGTTATGCAGAGACGGGTTGCAGTTGAAAAGCCGTCACGAAATTTGTTGGCCCCAATAAATTCTGCTGTACATGCTTGTTTTCAATTCAGGACTGATATTCATCTCTGATTTCGGTCTCCTCCCATAGGTCTTAACGTAGACTAATTATCTTAAGTTAATGTTTAATTTCTGAGATTTGGCTCCTGTTAAATATATTAAAGAAGGCCAGCCTCACTCGATCCGCATTGGGTCATCGGTAGGCGCATATTCATTTTGCGGAGAAAACCCCGTTGCACTCAGCTGGTTTTGATGTTGGTTTTCGAACAACCGCAAAGCCGTTGTTTAAGTCCAGTGTTAGATCCCCTTTTCGTCACGTTGCCAACTGTCTTCGAGCATGCATGCAATGGAACTGCGTTAGCATTTCCATGCGAAAGCATAAATCGTTTGAAGCAGCGTACACCATCGTTTGCTCTAACTTGTTCAATTGGTAGTTTGATCAAGATTCTTAAGATCAAATCGATGTATGTACAATGAGCCGCAAGTAGTAGCTGTCGTTTGACCATGAACGTTGAACTATCCTCCAACCGAAAGGAGTGTCGATACGATTTTTTGCAGTTCAGTTCACTCTTGGTCCGCATATGTGTTACACGAAAGGGAAGTATATCGAAAAGTTAGAAGGTAGAAACATCGTAACTGTACGAATAAACGAATTATCCAAAGTGTTAGAAATACTGGCACTAGTAAGTACGCCATACAGTAGTCAGTCTATAAAAACTTGTGCAATAGGAAAATTGGTACTATCACAGTTATCTGATGGGGATCCAAAGCAAATATCACTATTTGCGTGTAGTGAATTTGGATCAACAATAACATTGAATAACCAAGTGTTACTGAAATTTATGCAGTAGCACTGTATCGGTAATTCATTTGTAGTCGGGGGTGTTTAGAGGATACAGGTCGGCTGACATTGTGATGCTCAGTTGTATACCGATCCAGCTTGAGATTAAAGGCTTTGACAGATCTAGACAGAACGATATCTGCAGGTAGAACATTCCAAGCTTCAACCACTTTGTTGGAGAAGAATTTCTGGTTGTCCAGCCTGGTTCTAGCCACACGTAGTTTGAGTGGATGACCTAGGAGGTTCATTGTGTGAATTTTGGTAAAAAAAAACAGCGGTCCAGAACTCGCATGATGCGGAATGTTTGCATCAGGTAGCTTGCTGACAGTTTCTAACGCAGTTAAAAGAGGCTGAGATTGGATAACTGTGCTTCGTATGGTAGTGAACGCTGTCCTTAAACGAGCTTGGTTTTCACTCCTTTGAAATTCTTTGAGGATGCTGAGGTTATGAGCGGTCCGGGCTTACTACGATTGAATAGCGAACTCCAACTATGGCCGAACAAATGTCTGAAAGACTTTAGTGAAACGATCTTCATCGAAGGCAAAATGAGCTTCCTTGACGTAGTGCAGAATTAACATCACGGAGTTTGCAACCCTTGGGGAGTGCAACGACGGTTTATTTGATTCCACGACTCACAACATAAGTCTTTATGGTCGTGAATTTCCTATAATGGTATGCCATTTAGGTGGTAAATCCCGCGATCCGGAGATCGCGTTCCACCGACCAGCGGAATGTTGCACTTAGCCACAATAGATGACAAACGTCAGGCCAGCGACCATTCATCTATCAGGTTAAAGTTTGCCGGCAGTTTGGACGACGTCCCAAAGCTGGGCATCATCAACGAACCTGGCGATATCGCGATCTAATTCGACTTCCTCCAAAATGATGATCATCTGACATTTTCGCCTCTTTCTTCCCTGGCACACTAATCCTAATCCGCATCAACGAGTCTATTAACAAGTGCAGGGACCTGCTCCCTCCACATTCAGTGCTGAGACAAACTCAGGAAAGGATACTGAAGTATTCAGGAACCGGCCAGGCAGTCGCTGTTTCCATCGCAAGTAGCAGTGAGCCGAATGACCAAGTAATTACTACCCACAACACCTAACACGTATGAGAAAATCGAGTCGATTTCGGGCAGTCAAACAATCATAGCACTAGGTGCAACAATCAGCGATGACGGAGAGAGCCGTTAATTTCTTTCCATATGCGGCTGCCTAGTGATTGCACCCCATAAATACCGCAACCCCATGTGTATCAACCACTGTATTTGATGATGTGTCTGATGATGTGTTTCGGGATGAGTCTGAAACATTGAGCGAATCAAGTGCTTTTTTCAGCGATCGCGTAGGGCCGCCAGATATACAGATACACAATGATGGTTACCAACTGCCCCGCAGGTCAGCAAATTTACATCGTCATTCAATTCTGAATGTGTTGCTGCATTTACCTTGTGCGGTCTTATTTTGTCGGAGAAGTCGAAATAACACTTACGGCACATTCTCTCTTCAGAAGTTGTTGTCAGACCGGAACACGGGAGCTGAACGTCACCATAGCACTCAAATCTCAGGAAAAAGTAAAGTCAAAAATATTCGGTAAGTAGCCGCAGAAACTATGTAATCCAGCTAAAAAAATTACAGTGTGTGACATATCTCATGAAATGTTGGCTGAAATTTTGAAATGAGTTTTCGATTAGGAAGGATTACTTAGTCGCGGTTGTAATACTGATACTCCTTAGACATATTCTTATAACATTTCGGACTTGGCAGGATGTTGGCTTTTAAATGCACTTCTTTTCAATCTCCTGTAAGAAGCGTGCTCGGCAAAAAATGACTACTTAAGTAACATGCATTTCTCCCATTGATTTTCGGTGGTCTTCGAAAATCAAATATAGTTTATAGAAACCACAAACAAAAATATGCTTTCTTTTAGTCAATCAATAGACAATCACGTCTTCTTTATATTTTATACCTAAGACACGAGTATAATTAGGTTTTAAAAAAGTTTCTAATTATGAGACTTTTTAAGACCGCGAAATGTCCATTCACATAGCAATGTACCTGGCCGTTTACCGCCGCTCCTCATTGAATGTACAATGTAAATTCAATTTACCCTTTCATATTTATTATTTTTCAAATAGTTATATTAATAGAATTGCAGCAGATTTGAGCGAAATTACATAATTATGCTGTTTTTCGGTTTTAAGCACACTAAACAATGCGCTTCAAATATAAGCACATGTTTCCTAACGCGGTCGACAATGGCAAACTGATATCGACTTTAAGGTCTTCCACCCATTGTGCCTCACTAATTGTGTGTTAATTCGTAAACGGCATTTCTTTGCGCTGACCTTACTAATATAATTTATTACCAGAAATGTCACTCGAGTTTGTTGTTTGTGTTTCAAGCACGATACTGGCAAGTTTTAACCAAATGACCGAATGACGGTCAGTTCTGAATTATTAAATGTAAGATTGTCAGGGAGCTCTGGCATACGTCAAAGCTTAAAATATTTTTCCCATCTGCGCATCCTACGCCACTTTGTTAAGTGCTCGTTATTCTTCTCATAATTTTCGGCTTCTGCAAGCGTAAACGTAAAGAGGAAAATGCGTTTTTCTAAAAGCTAAATTTTACATTATTCTCAAAATTTTTGATATACTTATCAGCTTCATATACAGATAGGCAACTTTTTATGTTTCATCTGCAAGAGAGTCAATATTTTGGGTCAGACTATAAGTCGTAAAATTAAAAATCCAGTTTGAATGGACACTGGTCGCACCACAGCAACGGATGCGCAACTTCGCTCTTCAGTAAACTTGAAAACGGAAACAGATTTATTTACCCGGTACTCGCTCGAACCCCACTCGTTGACGGTCCATTCAAGTTCCAGTTTGTGGGACGACACAGGAGAAATTTGTATTTTGCCCAGAAAACCTATTCAAATCTATAAATTTCGAATAAAATCTCATAACAATTTCACACTGAATTTCAAAACAACCCGCAGTCCAACTTCGTTGCAAAATACTCAGTGTACACAGTTACGTTTTGTTTTCGGCGGGACGCATCGAAATGCACGTTAATTTGACGCAGGCATGTATAAAGGATCATATTGCTCGGTCTTGCTTTGCTGTGCGCATTAGCATGGAATGGCATTCCTAATAATCCAAAACTGATATCGGTGCCTTAATTTACATAAAGGCATCTAATATAGATCCCTTAAGTCTCCGCAGAAGTGCCCCTAAGCCATCTAACTTACGTAAACTTATTATATCGAGTTCAAAAACGGCTTTTTGCAGTTTTGTGCAGATTTGGTTGTCTCTAATTAATTATCTGCCAATAAATAAGAACATGAGACATCTCTGTATCACATTCAAGCTTAGATTTGTCTACTGTCAACAGATGACCGTCGTACACACAGGAATAATTCTATTGAGTTTTGCTTAAAAATAGTGTTTCTGCTGATGCGGAGGGCGTTGTCCTGTCTCGACCCTGATATCGACACTTAGTAGAAGTCCCCTTAAATTGTGCTCAATAGCAACTGTTGAACCTCCACTTATTTGTCTAGTTCCAGCAGTAGATGCATTGGAACATGCACACGACCTGCCCACCACAAAACAAACCAGGAGTTCGCAAATCAAGGGTGGGCTGCCCAGATATAGAGTGATCGATCTCATGAAATGTTGGCTGAAATTCTGAAATGCATTTTCGATAAGGAAGGACTACTTAGGCGCGGTTGTAATACTGATAATCTTGCGACATAATCCTATAATATTTCGGACTTGGCAGGATGTTAGCGTTTGAATTAATTGCCCTTTAACCTCCTGTAGAAACCGAGCTCGGTAAAAACTAACTACTTAAGTAGCATGCATTTTTCCAATTGATTTTCGATGGTCTTGCAAATTCAAATATATCTTATAAACACCATTAAAAATATTCTTTCTTTCAGCCAATTAATAGGAAATCACGTCTTATTTATATCTATACTCAAGAAAGGAGAATTATTAGGCTTTTAAAAAGTTCTCAAATTGCCGAATAATTTGGATCCTGATAATTCGTTGCATTAGCGTTAAGTGATTTCAGTCTACATGGTGCATGCGTTCCGCGTAAAGAAAATCACATATTTTTCTATGCCATTAAAAAATATCATACAGAGTCCATAAAATTTTGTAATCGATGCGGACTATGATGTACATTTCATGAGGAGCTGTGGTAAACGACCAGGTACCAGGCTATGTGAAAGGACATTGCGTTGTCTTAAAAAATCCCAAAATTAGAAACTTTTTAAAAACCTAATTATACTCCTTCCTTGAGTATAAAATAAAAGGTAGACGGGATTCTCTATTATGCGACTGAAAGTAAGCATATTTTTGTTTATGGTTTCTATGAGATATACTTGAATTTGCGAGACCATCGAAAATCAAGAGGGAAAATGCATGCTACTTAAGTAGTCATGTTTTACCGAGTACAGTTTCTACAGAAGATTTAAAAGCAGTATATTCAAAAGCTGACATCCTGCCAAGTCCGACATATTATAGGATTATGCTGCAAGGTAATCATTATTACAACCGCACCTAAGTAATCCTTCCTAATCGAAAACGCATTTCAGAATTTCAGCCAACATTTCATGAGATCGGTCACTCACTGTCATGTGTGTTACAGTGGCATAAGGGCAGCATAGATAAATTGCCAATGCGATTTCCCACATCTGAATCCACCTGATTTTCCTGGACGTTATACCCCAATATTCTGCTCCAAAAAACTTTTGACTGATAACAGTCTTGCCTAAATTGACTTTCTTTTATATAACTATGCGATGAGTTAGGGGGTTTTGTCATGCGATACTGATTAACGGATACAACTACTAGGATATCAGGAAATATCAAATTTTGCCTAGTCTCGATCGCATTCTCTTCCACAAAACAGAACTCGAAAGAATTCCTCTTTAGTAAAAGTCTCTCTGCGCATCGTTTAAATTCGGCTAACAAACCAACTACACCAAATATCTGTGGCAATACCCACTTAAATTTCAGTCACCACATATGCTGAGTTAGGTCACATGTGCGTATACAAGAGAATGCATGTGACACAGTAACCAGTCTGAGAGGGCTTTAGGGCCAACTCGACTGTCCTCCTGAAGAATCCATGCTTGAATAGATTGCTTACACCTCAGTAAACTTGTGTGAGCTAAGAGGTACAGAACAGACGTAGAGCAGACATAGACGTGTGCGTACGTGTTTGCCCCTAAACCGGGCAACACCGTGGATGCGTTGAACCGATACAGGGCATAGATAGGGAATGTGCACCTCTTAAAAAAATTCCAGCATTGGCTTATGGTGGCAGACTCTATTACCGGCCTAAGCAGCGACAATTGGGACCTGTGCCGCTGACTGTTCTTTTGTTGTGTGAACTTTTGGTCAGCGCATTTTGTGGACCAGGGGAGGCGGTGGTGCGTCTGGGTGAGGGATCTACGCCGAGCCAGCCACCTGAGCCCTGGCTCTTCATCAGTCTTCTTGGCTGTGTCTTGGCACCGGTTCCAAATGGGGGAGAAGGAAAGAGTGCAGTGGATGGGGCGCAAGTCTACTTTTACTTTGAACTAACTCACGCGCAGGTCATCGTCCCTGCTGTCGCTCTGCTGTGGAGCGCACGGTGGGCATCGCCGGTCACGACGCTCAAACCGTCGTGTGTTTGTGTGGCAAAATGTATGGCTGTGATTGACCTTTATAAAAGGTCAGACGTCATGTCCTGTGGGGAGAAATACCTTCAGACTGCAACCATGGATCACAGCAGTGCTATCACACAAACAAGTCGTGGGTTTTCTTGGAATTTAACAAATACCAGGGCCGAAAGTTGAACTATGGCTGTCTAGTAGGTCTACAAACAATTTCTACTAGACCTGAAAAAGTCGGAAAATATTTAAGCGTTTCTATAAAACTTAGCGAATCCTAATTGAGAGCCTACATCAGTCGCAGCGTCCGACAATTGCATCTTGTTATTTAAGTACAGGGCATTTCCAAAGTACTTTGATCCTCGTAGAGCTGAGCAGTCCAACTGACGGTACATACTTGTCTTGGGTTCTCGATATTTTCAAAATTAACGTATTTAATTTCATAATCGCCTACTCTATTCCTTCGCCATTAAAACTTATTCGAATTCTAGTCATTAAGGTTTTAGAAGCCTTTTAAATAGTCTTGAATGATAGTCCGCATTAACTAATCTGCAATACTAGTTTAACAGCCTGTGCCGTCTGTCGTACTTTGGGACTGAATTTGTGCAGCGCTGAAACCAATTACCCAGGAAGAGGCTTTGGGGGTTGAACCTAAATAGTTTCTTTTCGATGCTGAATATGACAGCAATTTCTATCAGGGGTTTTTGACAACTAAAAAATCTATCTGATAGAAGTCACTACGTAAGCGACTTTAGATACGGGCTGCCTCATGTGTCGGAAAGAAAGGGAATCCCGATTTTACCAAACAACTGACTGGAATATTAGCGCGTTAAGCGGTAAGCATAGTATTCAGCGTAATCCTAAGCCCAGTTGCTTAACCACTTCTGACATCAACTGCTTTTTTTCTGTATGTGATTCTCCACTCTCATAGTCGGTCATAATGAAATTTGAGCACTTAATCAGCCATAAACTATGTGCGCGCGGCATAAGTACAGGAATTTTTACAAAAGGGTGCGTAGCATGCTCTCACTTCTTCAGCTTCTTCAGCATTAAAACTATTAGGCAGCATACGACCTAACCAAAAGTAGACAACACAAGCTTCGTTGAGAGTGGCACTTAATGATTGCTGGAATAGGCACCGATGAATAAGGACTTCTCTGTCAAATGTAACACTCTCCAATGCGCTGCCTTCTGCGTTTGACGGTAGCGGACGAAGCTCAGATTCCTTAATCGTATGTATGAACCAGGACCTAAACCTGAGACCTCTCAGCGGCACTTTGGACTAATTAATTAGTCCCGACATGGGCATTCTATTTTTCTGCCTTTGTCTAATTCGGTCTTGCTCTCAGGCTGCGGCGGCTCTTGTTCGGACCCGAGTCGTCTACTTCCTTGTTTCCATGAAAATCTCGTCAACTGTAGACTGATCTGCCATGTGTGATACGCGCAGACGGTCTGTTTAGTTTTGCCAGTACCTATATCCGATCTTGTGACCGCCCTGCTGAAGGACACACGGTGAACATCGCCGACATCAATGGTCAAACCAAATTCCTGTTGGCAAAACGTTTTAGTCGTTGGCGAGACTGCACCTAAATAACCTAAATGTAGCCATAGTGTAGTGAAATTGGTCTTAGCCTGGTATGCTGTCACTCAAGTTATCACGCGAGACCCCGCATGTGTGATGCACATTTGTGAACCAGACAGACTGTGTCAAAAATTTGTGGCGATACATTGATGCTAGAGGCAAGTGGACCTGTAATTTTCATCAGACAAACTTTCTTGGGAAAAGTCTATTGTGGATGTTTGAAATGCGCTGAGCTCTCGCCTGACCATAAGACCCGCCGTAGTATGTCTTCAACCGTAAATCTTACAAGTGAGCTGACTGAAGTCATTCAGCAGCAGGTGAATCGATAAATAATCTGATAAATCAACTATAATAAAACACAATTCATTTCGTTGTAGATAGTCCGCAAAATTTATCAACTGAGAGGAATTTGAATTATCGAAGTATGACAGATACAACCCTTACATGAAAACTGAATTTCACACCTCATACGTAGTAGCCTGTGGGCATATTTTATTTATACTATCGAGTCCTTGTAAATACAAATTTGTTTCTGTTAGTACGCTTGAGATATTGCTTGATTACGAATGTCAATATTACGGAGGAATTTCATCAACTGCTTCCACATAATGTCTGTGTTTTTTAAGTGTTTTTGTGACATGTCAAATACAGTTTACAGAGATGTTTCCAGAACTTCTTAGTCCTTTTCATCTCTTCAATAGCTACAGTAGGTGGGCTAACTCATGATATGTCAACCGTAATTCCGAAATGTGTTTTTGTTTCGACAATAATAATAAAGTAGGATGGTGAAACTAACCATCTTGCAGCATAATTGTATACTAAATCAGTTACTTCAGGATGCCGGCTTTCAAACGAACTTTCTTTCGACCGCAATCAAAGGCTATACTCTGTAAACAATGAATGCATTTGTAGCATGCATTTTTCTCATTGATTTTCAATGGCCTTAAAATTTTAAATATATTTCATGGAAAAATGCATAAGAGTATTCCCTCTTTAGCTCATTAAGTAGAAAATGACGTCTGTTTCCAATTTTATACTCAAAGAAAGGGTATAATTCAGTTTTCAAAAAGTTTATGATCGTGAGATTTTTTTAATACTGTGAAGTGGTCGTTCATTAAACGCCATGGCACAGCATGTACAAATGTGGCTTGTAAATATTTACAATACGGCTCAAATCCACTGTCAAATTTCATGAACTCCATATGGTCTCCCTTTAATACCATAGGGAAATACCTGGATTTCCATACGCAGAAAATATACGGCTTGCAGTTTGGAAACCCTGGATGCAAGAATAACCGCACGTCCGGTTCAAAATTATTCGGGCACTGAAATAGTTTTTAAATGCCACTGAAAGGAAGTCCGTTCAAATGCAGGCATCCTGAGGTAACTGAATTATTATACAATTATGCTTCACAATGGCTAGTTTCACAACCCTATTTTATTTGCCTTTTCGAAACGAAAACACATTTCGGAATTGCGGTTGATATTTCATGAGTTAGCCCACTTACTGTACCATTTGCGCAATGATTTTATCGTTCTGAAAGTAATATAAGTCTTCTTGTATTATCCGCCGAAAATCATAATTTTCAGAAAAGCCTACCAATCTCCTGGCTCATAAAGTGCAGAAGGATATTTTTTCACAACGCCGGAGGCCAATAAAAGTTCGAGCAAATAACCAGAGCTGTGAAAATGGGTCCTTCATTCTTCTTTCCTATTAATGAATCTGGTGATGAAGTGTACTTATGAGTAAAGGGTATTGTTTTTACTGACGGTTGGTTGAACCGGCATCTGACACGCTATTTCCTTTAATGTAAACTACACTAATATGGATGAAATAAACGCCTTTTAAAATGATGCTGTCTGCGCATTCAAGTCAAAAATTCGTTTTTGGGTTTCTAAGAATTTGCTTCGCCGAAATGCGGACCAAGGAGGTTGATGGACAAAAAACTTAAATGCAGGTGGCAGAATATTCTTTCCGGTGCAAGACAGCATATATGATTTCCATTGCTTGTTTCTTCTTCATCCAAAAACGTTGGTTCATAGAGGCAAATAGGTCCGTCTCATTCCTTTGAATAGCTGGTTAAATTGTCAAAAAATATTCTGCTCAATAGCAATCATTACTGCTCCAGTATTTAATGTGCTCAGTAAAACGCATGGATGGCAACAATTATCGTAGAAAAAACTGCGGCAAAAATGTGTAAGCTTACTGAGGTCCAGGAGGACTCTGTCTTAGCACCGAACCCAAGATTGTGAGCGGCGAGGAGGATGCGCGGTAGATGACGCGCAAATCTACCCAATCTATAAACAGATTAACACGCAAGCAATCGTCAACTAGCTCGTCCAGTCACTACTCGAGTGTGCACAGGCACAGGCGGTTATATGGGTTATGGCTTATACGGTGATATAAGGGTCGGTTTTTTGGGCTGGTCGTGAAGATGTCTGTTAATAATAAATGAGTACTTCACGAAAAATTTCGATTATTTTCCCCATTTGTCATCGGGGACAATGTTGTTTGAGTAGTAACTGACAATCACGTGATCAGTATAATTATAAAACAGCTTTTGAAGAGGGAGACACGATCGCTGGGACAAGAGCTTTATTAGCCTGACGTTTCCGATTCCTGCGCCAACCCATTATCAGAGACAAAAGCAAATACGGGTTGTTCAGGCACAAGGGGCTGCAGTATTTATAGGATGCAGTCGCCATGTCACCGCATACCAATGTATGTTCACGGCTTCCCCCTTCATCAAGGATCGTTGCACGTGGTGTGATGACTGTTTGATGGCCAACATTCGCGTCTTTAACTGCTGCAATTTCATCACGTACGTTGGATGTTGGTGTGATGATTGCTCGACCATCTGATGC
This sequence comes from Spirometra erinaceieuropaei, assembly GCA_902702965.1. Taxonomy (NCBI): domain Eukaryota; kingdom Metazoa; phylum Platyhelminthes; class Cestoda; order Diphyllobothriidea; family Diphyllobothriidae; genus Spirometra; species Spirometra erinaceieuropaei. The sequence goes on from CACRXP010001350.1 coordinate 84,395, forward strand.
ACCGTCCTTGGTGTTGGGAAAAGTGTTCACCTGTGCGTTCCCTGCATGACTAATTACGCTGCCTAGGCAAAGTCTCAGCTCCGAGTATGGAATGGGAGGGTCCTTGCACTTGTTAATGGACTAGGGGCCAGTGAACCATGACTCAAACAGCTCCCGGCTCACGCGGTTGTCACCTCTTGCGAGAATTCCGGCCTGACCGAATTTGAATGTGTGGCCGTATCTTGTCAAATGAGCCGCAACTTAAGAGCAGGCGTCATTTCTCCGCACCGCTGCAGCGTGCTCGGCTATTCGCGTTCGGAGCTGTCTTCCGGTTTCTCCGACGTAGTTGATTAGTCCGCAACTGCACCAGATCCGATAAACGACTCCGGACGTTTCTTTCTGCTATTCCCGGCTGCTTCTGCCTTTATCCGACCACTCACCGGTAATATGACCAGGACAGTGTATAGCACCCACTCACTACTCGAGTGTTCACAGGCACAATTTGTCTAACAGCAGCATCGAGCCGGCGTGTGCGGGCTTGTCACGGGTTTTGTCCCTATAATGGGTCACAGGAGAATTGAGCATGGGGGTGCTGTTGCACACCTAAGCACAGGCTCGCGCCGCGCCAGCCACATGCAGTCGATCCGCTACCGGCAATCTTGACTCTGTCTTGGCACCGAATCCAGGTGTGTGAGCAGCGAGGAGGGTGCACGGTCGATGACGCGCAAGTCTGTCAAATCTATGAACAAATTCACGTGCGAGCAGTGGTCACCGACCTCGGCCTGCGGTGAGGCGTACGGTGGACATCGTCAGGTTCGAATTGTACCATGACTGTTTCGCCAACTGACAGTTTCTGCTAATGTGCGGGGTGCGCACAGGTGAACACTGTTTCCAACGCTAGGACCGGTGGGTCAGTAGGTCAAGGAATCATCACACAAAAATCCCAAACCCGTGATGAGATTGCAGCAAGTAGCGACGTGAATTTCGGCAAGCAAATAGTCATTACACAAAATGCAACAATCCCTGATGAAACGGGGAGTCGTGCATTTTTCTCCGTGTGCCATATAATGGCCACTGCATCCAATGAATACTGCAGCCCCTTGTACATGAACCGCCCGTGTCTGCTATCGGTTTCGATGGTGGGTTTGTGCAAGAATCCGGAACGTCAGGCGAATAGAGCTTTTGTCCCAGTGATCGTGTCTCCTTCTTTAGGCCTTTTCCTTGGACCCGTCTCTTCACTTCTATTGGCAGAATATGGGTTGGAAAGTAAGGGGTAAACATTTAATGTCATGTAGGTACTGGCTTCTGACTGCTACTTACGGCCCGTCCATGTTCAGGCGCGAGTTTTTCTATGACTTCACTATGCCTCCTATATTTACTCGAGCACCGAATGGATCAAGTATTTGTTTCTGCTTCGGACAGCTAACTTGTAAAGTGGTTCTGAAGCCTTAGTCCAGACAATCTTGGAGATATATGTGAATTTCTCGTCGTAGACTGTTTCACAACATTTGGAAGCTCTTGCTTACATCTAGGTCCGCAGAAATACAATGCCCACTTCTTTAGTTTTATCACATTGGATAACTTTGACTATGACATTTAGTTCAGACATGAGGCAGAACTAAGAAAGAGGTAGAACATTAAAGTTAGGCCTCCTATGAAACCTTTGCGTGTCAAACAGATAGTAGTTAGCTCGCAATCGACAGATCATACTATACGACTGTCATAAACGTTTTTGATCCCAACATTAGCTTAGCTCTAATATTTGAGCGGGATTTGATTCTGCAGCTTTACTTCATTGACACCACATGGCTAGCTTACTAAAACAATGTTAGTTAAAATATCACTTAACCATTCCCTGGACTAGGAAGGGACAGGGGGCGCAAGCATAGCTCCAAACACGCGCAGGGAAACAAATGAAAGTGGCGTGTGCACACTCTCCGCGACACAGCCACTCGTCGGATGTAGAGGATAAGAAGGGCGTAATCACAACAGGAAGGCCACTGTGGGAACCACGTGGTAATTCTCAGTGCAGTCAACTTATTCACATCTACCAAAATTTTATAGAACGTTAACCATATGGTATCACTCAAGTGGAACTGCAGAACCAAGCCTCGCCCTCATTCGGTCCATACTTTTTTTCTTGCGTATCTTGTTGAAATCATTGGCTGCAGACCAACTCACCTTATCATAGCATTTCCCCAAAAGAGTCACCAGGAGCGAGCTTTTCACGCCTGAGACACAGTCGTACGTCTGGTCCACTTATGGTCTCTACGCCTGTTTACTGTGCAGGCCCAAATGTCATCCTTCTGGGCCTTTAGATCAGAAGGCGTCTGCTATGCCAGTATCAGCAAACCATGACCCTCGCAGCCTGGTAGGCGCTGGCAGTCCCTTGGCACCTGGTTCCCTGCCAGAAGATGCGCTTGCGCTCTCGCCGGGCATGCAGGTCGTGAGGAGGGCTGCCCAGTCATCTTTCTCTCTGTGCTGTTATTGTTATTGATGATCTTATCGATCGACTTCTGGTCAGTTATTGCGGGGACCAATAGGGGTGGTCGTACGCTTGCGTCCTCCTCCACCTCCAGTCTCTTTGAACATGTCTTGAGGCCTAATCCAGGTAGGGGATAAGGGTTCAGAATGCGGCAGATGAAGTGCAAGTCTGATACCACGGTAAACTCACTGTGCCAGCTCTCATCTTGTCATGGAGCACATGGCGGCCATTGTCAGCAAGACGGTCCAGCTGCTGTGTGCCACTTTGAGTGTTAGAACACGGGTTAACCAAGCGAAACTAATATACCCCAGGCCCCTTTAACTTCTGTGGTTATGCAGGCCAGAGAATTCTTTAAATCCACTTTTTAAGGATAGCTGTATGAAGAAAATTTGACTCTAAAATGAACTGCTGGTCGGTTTTGATGTGGAAGCGGATAACAGTGTTTTAGCATCGCCCAAAGGAGCGCATTTGACGAAGGACTTTGAGTGAAGTTTAATAAATAAGTGTAGGTAATCCAATTAGTCAGTAAATTCGTGTTCAGACAACGACTTCAAAATTAATACCATGAGTCAGTTTTGAGTGCTTCATGGCAAACACCCAGAAGAAGGTTTCAGTCTATGTGGGAGTTTTGCCGATAGCCTTTGATTTGGACATAAGGTTAAAATTCAGCAACAGACGAGCATTTTTGGTTGGGACGGTTGCTTGAGAGTACTAGCTCAGCCGGTTTGGCATCGCCTAATAAGGATAGAGTCCCGGAGTGGAAACAATCAAAATAGACAAAAATTACACACGGAGCATTGCCTGTTTATTTACACCGTTTAGATCATAAACTGCATGACCGATCTCATGAAATGTTGGCCGAAATTCTGGAATGCGTTTGAGATTAGGAAGGATTACTTAGGTGGAGTTGTAACACTGATTAACATGCAGAATAATCCTTTAATATTTCAGACTCGCCAGGATGTTGGTTTTTGAATGCACTTCTTTTGACCTCCTTTAGAAACCACAGTCGGTCTAAAAAGGCCACTTATGTAGCACGCATTTTTCCTGTCGATGTTCAATGGTCTAATTGCTGAATAATTTAGAGCCTGAACATTCGTTGCATTAGTGCTTAGTGATTACACTCTACAAGGTGCATGCGTTCCTCGTAAAGAAAATCACATATTTTTCTATGCCATTAAAGAGATATCATACAGGGTCTATAAAATTTTGCAATGGATGCGGACCATGTTGTACATTTCATGAGCAGCAGTGGTAAACGGCCAGGTGCGATGCTATGTGAATGGACATATCGCCGTCTTAAAAAGTTTCATAATTATAAACTTTCTTAAAACCTAATTATACTCCTTCTTTAGGTATAAAATATAAACAAGACGTGATTCTCTATTGAGTGACTAAAAGAAAGCACATTTTTGTTTGTGGTTTCTATAACATATATTCAAATTTTCAAAACCATCGAAAATCAATGGGAAAAATGCATGCTACTTAAGTAGTCATTTTTTTTACCAAGCACGCTTCCTACAGGAGATTAAAAAGAAATGCATTTAAAAGCCGACATCCTGCCGAGTCGGAAATGTTATAAGAGTATGCCTTATGATAATCAGTATCACAACCGCGACTAAGTAATCCTTCCTAATCGAAAACGCATTTCAGAATTTCAGCGAACATTTCATGAGATAGGTCATGCACTGTACTAAAAGATTATGCTGCATGCTAATCAATATTTCAACCACACCTAAGCAATCCTTCGTAATCGAAAACGCATTCCTGAATTTCGGCTAACATTTCATGAGATCGGTTTGGCACTGTAACTATCTGGAGATTGGTTGGGCAGTCATCTAGGTAATCCCTGGAGTTGTCTGCAAAGAGTATTCTTAAATATTCTGGCTGGATCCGTTTTAGTGCCCATAATGAAATATCAAAATAATATTCCGTAATTGTGAAAATGCTGACTTCCATGATTGCGGTTTCAATAATGCGCAACTTTTCTACGGTTTAAATTAATCTGCATAAGTTTGTACGGAGACCTTGGAAGAAGTTTAAGAAGTTTATTTCCGAGGAGCACATTCCATGGGACAGTTTGAAACTGCTTATTTCGAACAGTACCGATGCGTGGCACAATTGGAGGAGTGCTAGTGAATCCAACGCCATTACTTCGTATGGACTCTTAACTACAGATAATACCGGCTGTATGATGTTAGAAAATGCTCTCTTAAGCACTAGGCTGGATAAGCGGCACAACATACTAGTAGGAATATATCCTGTTGACAAGATTGCTGTGAATATGTCAGGATTTGGGAAATATGTAGGTCTAACTATATCAGGGTAACTGCATGACTGGCCTGCACGATGCGGGCCGGTTTTGGGGGAAGATGATAGAGTGACTTAGGTGTATTCGGATAGCAGTTCTTCAGCGACGCACAAAAAACACACCTGGTGATTGCATTTGAGCTAGGTTTAGTAAATAGGTGTATGTTTATAAGAATTATACGTAATTTTCTGTTCTGATATCAACACCAAAGTTAATACTCTTAGTCTGACGTCAATGCTCACCTGGCGAACACCCAGAAATAAGTTGCGAGCTGTGCGGAACTTTTATGGCAAAAGGCCTGAAATTCACCAACAGACGGGCACTCTGGGTTAGATCGATCGCTGAAGAGTATTTACTTGGTTAGTTCGTAGACTTTGCGGCGTTTTCCGGACTGGTATTGTCTAGTAAGGCTACAGCTCCGATGTGGAAGCTTAGCGCGAAACAGTTCAAAATCGGCAAAAAATCACACACGGAACATTACCTGTCTATGTACTCATTCCAGAACATGAATATCTGGGGATTCGTAAGGCAGTCGTCTAGGGGATACCCTGACGAGTCTGCATGAATTGTCCTCAAATTTTCAGGCTGTATCTATTTTGTGCGCATAATGAAATATC
>CACRXP010001351.1:34680-45030 GCA_902702965.1 Spirometra erinaceieuropaei
AAGAGGACTGGTCAGGCACCGGAGCCATTTATTTATTTGTCTGGGCCTTCGAACTCGTGCAGGAACCCACTGTCAGGGATACAAGCATCAACATGGCCGACGACGGCCACAGGGGGTGTTCGCCAATCAACGATCAGTGGCGCAGGCCTGGAGGTGCCTGCGCAGAACTGTGTACACGCCAAATCTATACACCGATCAATTCGGTCCTCGTCTGAGACCTAGGCTCCCATCAGTTCTCAGCCCTTGGCACTGCGGCGGCTAAAGGGCGGGGTCTGGTTTCACTTATGGACACCCACCCTAGCCAAAAATCCCCAGATCGGGACTCATTTGCTCCTTGTCAGCCAAAAACTTTACTCAACGCAATTCACCACCAAAGTCTGTTCATTGAGGAAAAACCAGCTTCGCTCAAGCCAACCACGCAAGGTTAACTGTCGCCTAGAAAGACCACTATGTTAGCGGAACTACCGAGACTCGTCGAGGGCGCCACCCTCCCACAGAATCCCCTTAAGGACGGAAGCTGCACAGTCGAGGCGCAAATAGACACTAAAACAGATGACTGGCCATGCTATCGCCAGCAGCCCCGACAATTTGATTCGGCTGGCGATGGCCCGCAGACACTCGTGGGAGACAATCTGCTGCCGTAAATTTCGTACGTTAAGACGACCTAGCCGACGAGAGCTAATGTGTTGGCCGCCACACGCTGAAGGCCGAGTAGACTACTTTGACACTAATAATGGTCTACCCCGGCGGAACAGAACCCTTCCCGGGGTGGCCCGTCTTTGCAGCAAGTTCCTCGGACAAACAACGCCTGCACCTGCATAGCTGGTCCCGTAAACTCCCTCTTACGGCCGCCGTGCTCCTCTTCAATCAGACAGTTTGCCAGACTGGCGGGTCGCTGACAACCAAGAAGGCTGCTGTTTCGATCATGTATATGACAGCGGGCACTCCCAGTGACGGCCCGCCTTACCGTGACCACTACCGCTCCAACTGGTCGTTATGGAGGTCAAAGACAGCAGCAGCGAAGCCCTCATTGATATGGAAACCGTTCGCAACTTTCCTCACCCTCAAAGAAACCGGCCCCAAGACGGAAGGATACTGTCTGAGCCTATGCACCAGGCCTCATGCTGAGCTTCAGCCACTACTCGGGACTTTCGGAGACAAAAAAATTGGCGCACTGCTGACTTCGAAATCAAACGCATTCGGTTGGTGAAACGCATACCAAGTACGTCCTCTCCTGCAAATTAATGGTTATTCGTTCAATGTTGGGCTTGTTTCTAACGGACAAATCGGCATTCTCCGCTAGCGAAAAACCGCATTTATGTGGCTCAGCTATGACGCTCCAAATAGCATTTGGAGCTCTCGAACTGAGCAAAGCCCAAGCATAAGAATAGCGGCAGGATGTATTTAGAAATCTTTATTTGGGGTTTAGTTAACGCACTAGCATCCCAACCGACATTTTCGTCAGGATACTTTGCAACATTCCAAGGTTCTCACTCGATGCCGCTTCCAGTTCGACATCAGAGACATCGTAGGCCGCACATATTTTCGGCCTATTCGCGATAGTGGACAAGCAAGTAATTTCTTCCGGTTCGGCTGACAACGACTGACAGATATCGTCCAGCCTCACAATTTCCTCCCCTACCATAGAAATAACGACGAATAAAACATGCTTGGTTTCCTGGTTAACACCAAAAACGGTAACAGCCTCGTTTATGGAGTGGCGAGGATGTAAACAGGCCAGAAACTCGGAAGAGAAGGAAGTCTTCCCCTGAGGTTTTCGTGAGGCCCTATTCGCAAGTGCTTGCACAGCCGCTGCTTCTACCTGTGAAAAGAACACACTTACTAAGCACTGTGAATGGTCTCAGTAGGGACGGTACAGATGTACGGGGGGTTGGAGCCAAGATATTCTCCCAGCTCGGTAACTCCCGAAAGCTATTTAGTCCACTGCGTAGGCTCCGTCTCACAACGGAACTTTAACCATGGACAGTGTAACAAGAATTGATATAAGTACCTGCGCCTCATTGACAATGTACTCAGCGTTGACCATCACGGTGGTGTCTGGACGAAGTTGTAGTTTTCCTGACTGCAAACGCTCGTTTACCTCTAAAGGTGAGGATATGCCATTTACCAAGGCTAAGTTCAGGCAGTGTTTTGGAAAGAGGACGGGAACTATTTTGTGCCAATCCTAGACAAAAATGTGTCATCAGTCAAGTGTGATGAACCAGAGGGCACGAGAGAAAGACAAATGTATATAAGTTAACAGGATTTATGTACAAAATATACAGTCATCACCGTGTCAGTCGATTGTTTGCTTTGGTGTAGCCCACTCCAATTTCAAAACGCGGGAATTTAGTTCATGTCTCTTGGAAAGAGCTTTCTGTGCATTTTCAGTCGTTCCAAAGTCCAGAATCGCAAACCTGCAAACACAGAGGTAGGATGATTTAATAAACGCCAAATGGGTGTGGAGGCATGGCATATCGACTCTGAATATTCCATGTAGCACGCTGCTCCACGGGTCAATCTTGCGGCTGCCAGTTTAATCTGTTGGACAACAACAGAAATCCGGGCACCGCGAATAAGGGGAAACGTTAGGTATTTTGTGCGGTCAAAGAGAAGTTCAAGTCTGACCAATAATTCTAGTCCATAAGCGAAACTTTATGCCCACAGGCATAAAGGATTAGGATGGACAGAGGCTAAGTCGCCCAGGCGCATTTATACAAAGAAAGGTTAGCACATGAAAGCTTTTAAACTAGCGCAAAATTGCGGATCTCAATTGGTACGTGCATTCATTTTGGGTCGTCAGGCAAAATACAGTCGAGACATCAACCTACCCCCTGCACCCATGCCTTTTCTTTGGCATGCTTACGAGTTTTGCGTTCTTGAACAGTTCCTTTACTTGATCTTCTTTTGCGGTTCTTCCCAGATTCTTGACGAAGACACGGCAAGTTGACGGGCCCTGTGGCACGGGCCGGATATCAGCTTCGTCCCCCACACCGTGGCGCCGGAGATAGACGACTTTAAGCTGTCTGCCCCTGAACTTGGCTGTCAACGCATTTTTCTTGTCCAGTTTGCAATCCTCCACTGTTCCATAGCGTAGCTTTGCGAATCCTCCAAGCGGGTATATTTCGATGGCTTCTGCTTGTGGGAAAAGAGCTCGAACCTCAGATTCCTTTGTGCACTTTTTCAATCCGTACACTACAAGACCTTGGACAGACCTAAAGACATAAGGCAAAACAAACACAAACTTTGGCGACTTTTTGCGTTCAAACATGACGGATACGCGGCGACCACGGACAACACAACCATGCTTTTCGTCAAACGCAGAGATGGCCTCAGCGGGTGTCCCGAAGGAAATAACCGCAGCACCAACCTCATACTTGAAACGGCCCGATTTGTTGACATCTTTCATGGTAATGCCTGTGGCGTTGGGGAAGTGCCTAGTCAGTTCTCCTTTGCCGGTCTTCTTGTGCAGATTGGAAACGCGAATCTCAAGAGGACTGTATTCATCTACGAGGGTCAGCTTTTAAAATGTCCTACCGGGGTCCTCTGAATTGAACTTCCCCAAAGTCGCTTTAAGAGTCCTTTCCTTGTACGACATACCCTCCAACCTACGCTGGTTGCTCAGAGCTGACTCGTGAGAACTGAACTCTAGAAACACCGTCCTTGCAGGCCGATGGGAAATCGCAATATGCGGTATGCGACAGGCCGCCATGTCAGGGGCTAGGCTCAGCAAGGATAGGTAGTTGTAGCCCTTAGGAAGGCCCTCGAGCTTAACAGTGCACAGATTGCGAGTCATCAGTCTTTCGCAAAGGGCATCCCGAACTAAAGGATCCCTCAGGGCAGTTCGGGACGTCTCAAGTCCTGCTGCATCTTCTGTCCGAACTTCACGAGCACCCGCGAGGGCACACTTCGTAACCGTCTCTCTGCTAGTTTTGGTGTCTTTCTCGCCCAGCACCTGTCCACGTAACCGTTTGGGCTTCGAGGGTTTCACGTGACCATCATCCTAGCAAGGACTAAATAATAAAACGACAGCATACATCACTCTCATCTTCCTGCAACATCAATTAGTATTTTCGTAACACCTACCAGGAGACGCTTCAACTGTTCCCGGCCCACGCGACCACGCAGACCCATGGCGCCGAGGGACCGCTTAGGCAAGACTGACTTAAACAACTGTCTAGTGTTTCATTTTAAACTCAAGCTCTCAAGGCATTCATGTACTCGCACATTCGCTGACTCCTGAATATCTTAGTATGCTTTTGCAAAAATGTACATAGATATGAAGGTTCAGCTTAGCAGTTGAGTTTTAAGTCTGAATCTTGGTTGGAATAAGACTTATCGAAAAGGGCAGAACGATGAGCAAGGTGCCTAGTATATGAAGATTTGGTCTGAATTCAGTAAATTGTAAGCATGCACAGAGGTTCGCAGTATAAGTTGCGGAAACTGTAACTTTCCACACTATCCTACGCATTCGAAGCAGAAACTTGTGGAAAGGGCCTAAATTGAAGGAAATGCAGCCAGTCGGTAGATAGTATCGTCAAAGGGGGTGTCGTATAAGGGAAGTTACAATAAAAGCAGACTAGAGTATACTGAGCAAATCAGAGAAAAACAAAAACTAGGCAAAATGCCAAATCTAATAGAAACCGTTTTTTATTCTCTTGGTTTTCCTCGGCGTTCTGTCTTTTAAAAAAGATTTACAAATGTGTCCATAGTTTGCGTGAGTGTGAGGAACGTATGCATATCGACGTAGAAAATGGACGAAGATATCATTGTGCTAGGTTGTTAATTCTCCCTCAAACAAGATCGTGTCCTTTTCTAACGATCAACCAAACAGAGGCCATTGCTATTTATTAGAACTGCCTATTCTGTTTAATACCGACTCATTTTTGCGTATAATTTTGGGTAGAATAAGCAACAAACGAATAAGTATATCAAGTTTTTGTTAGATTTGGGATCCGTACCACCTTTGACATGTCCTTATTATTCAATCCTTCGTCGCCGTATTATGGCGCAATGGCCTCCGTGAACTTCAACTTCCTCTATCCGTGCCGCTCCAAGGCGAACTAGCGGCGTTCGATGACTCTTCATCGTTTTCCTTTCCGGTCACTAAGTCCGCAGTCAGCCGACAACTGCCGCTCATCTCTGTTACGCTCGTGGGGCAGAATGACAACTCAGTTCGCACTTTGCTTCTCCGACCACCAGATCGGTGTTTTTTCCCTGGAGTACCATGCTACTTTGATCTCTACTGAAAGGTAAATGAACACAGACTGATCTTGCCAAAAGGTAAAAATATACATCGACGTGCACCTTTCTGGCATAACCAGCAAACGCCAGAACTCACAAAGGAAAGTTTCGATTTCTTAAAAGGTCTGTTGGAATCGTAAGGGTCTTGACCTGAGGACATTCGTAGACAAGGACGAAAAGCTTGACGTCAAAGAAATCATCGACGTCACTTAATAAAACATTCTGCAGTCGACCTGCTCACTATTGAGACGTTGTTGGTCGTTGCTCTGGTCATAATTCTTCGAGTAATCCATTCTGACATGCAGTCAAGTCGTAGAAAAATCGATCAAGCATAAGTGAGGGGTGCTTCTCAGATAAGCTTAACTTAAACCCGCATCACCCAAGAGGTCTGTTGATTCATTAGCGTCCTCGAGTGATGTGGGGCTCGGGTGCGAACTCACCTGGAAAAGACAACCTTCCAGAATTTCAGTATATATAAAGGAGATAGGTATAGTCTTTGAAAACCCTATTTACAGTCAGAGACTAAAAAAAAACGTGCACATGTATGCGCAGATGTACGGTACATTTTTTCAGTTCTTATCAAGTAAGCATACGGCTGTCATATAAAATGTTATCAAGTCTTCGTTTACATGTCTGAACGCATCCCGCCGGAGATTACTCATTAGTGCTAGTACAAAAAATCGGCTATTTAAGTGCACAGTTTTCTCCTCTGACGAGTTAGAATACCATGAGCATGTCCTCTCTGTATTGGCTATAAGAGGGAGGGAAAAGATTGAGCCTTTCTAGTACTTATCCATAAGGTAGGTTCTTCAGTCCACCGACTAGTTTAGTCGCTCTTTGTTGCACCTGCTCCAAGAGAGTGTAGCCTTGCTTCATCCAGGGGCGCCACACTTAAATATCACATTCTAAAATCGGCCGGAAAAGTGTCCCAAACAGACGACTGAAAAGCTCTTCGTCAAAGTTAAGGAAAGATCTCGCGATCGCTCCCAGGATGCCCATGGCTTTCTTTGCTTTTTTGCCGCAGTGAGACGAGGGCTTAAGCGTGGAAGTCATCTTCATACCTCGTTCACAAGTTCGAGTTCGTGACCTCCGATCAAACACTGATAGTCAGATCTCAAATCCTTTCTGTAAGTAGACCTTATTTGGATGAATTGGCATTTTTTGAAGCTGAGGTTAAGAAGCTTTTCATCACACCAATGTTGCAGTCGCTCCAAGTTTTTTTGCAAGTATGGCGCGTTCTCTGGCTTTTCCATTGAACTCCACATCTTCAAATCATCAGCGAAAATTACCTTCTTGCAGGTCAGACAGTCTAGGCAATCGTTCACATATATTAAGAACAGAATGGTACCCAGAAAGCTCCCCTGCGGAACCTCGCTCTGAACAGTTTCCCACTCTGATTTGGCGTCACTAATGCACATACGCCGGCGTCGGCCTGTGAGGAAGTCTGCCAACCACTTAAGTAGGTTATCAGTCACACTCATTTGACGCAGTTTAAATATGAACCGTCTGTGTGACACCCCACCAAAGGTTTTGCTAAAGTCAATGTAGACTGCATCCACTGACAAACCCATCTTCAGGGATTTCGTCCAGCTTTCCATAGATGTGAGCAGGTTAGTGAGACAGGATGGACCACCTCTAAATCTACATTGATGCGCACTAAGTAAGTCGCTTTCGCCAATATGTCCCGTCAGTTTATTTCAGTTTATTCAGTTTATTTGGTAAGGATAAGAGGCAAAGCCTTTGATAACCCTATTGATTACATGTCAGCTCGTTAGAAATAACTGCACACGAACAATAAAAATATTCACCATTAAACAGTACTTGATTCATTAGAGTAGCATTATATCAGAGAAAATATTTGGGGGCGTGGAGTATTAGCTCAGATTCAGACTGTCGGGGGAAAACAGGGAACACAAATAATTATCCAAGCGTTTCTTTAAGAGTTGCAGAGACGTAGCCTCCATGACTGATTGAGGGAGATCTTTCCATTTCTCCACTACCCTCTGCGTGAAAAATTCAGAACGAAGATTCAGCCTGGACATTGTTGTCCGTAACTTCATCGAGTGACCACGAAGATTGGGTGAAAGGTGCCACTGAAACATGTCCTTAAAGCTAAGTCCATGCTCAAGGCCATGTATTATCTTGTAGATGAGGATAAGATCACCTCTTCGCTGCCTGTAACACAGAGGGAATAAATTAAGGCAATTCAGTCTGTCTATGTAGGATTGGCTTTTTAGACCGTTTAACAGCTTTGCTGCATGGCATTGTACCCGTTAGAGGCATGTTTGGTCCTTTACTAGCCATGGACGCCATGCTTGTAGGCCATATTCTAAGTGGGGCCGAACGAAAGTGCCGTCAAATCCCTCCCAAAAGGTCTTGGTCAAAGGTTACGAAGGCCCTTTTGATTGCATGCAGCACTCCCATGGCGTTGTTTGCAGCCTTGTGGCACTGCAGTGTTGGTTTCAGGTTGTTCTGTATCCAAACCCCGAGATCCTTCTGTGAAGATTCTGCAGGGAGCCTTATATCTTTCAGGTGATATGTCCTCAGGCTCTAATTTGAATGAGCGTTGGTTGGGTGCAGATGAAGGACGGCACACTTCTCCACATTGAAATCTAGAAGCCATTTCTCCGACCACGCTTGTAGTCGGTGCAGATTATCTTGAAGGTATCTCTGATCATTCGGACCCTTAATGACTTGCCAGAGCTGAACGTCGTCGGCAAAAATTATTTTGCCGCAGTCGAGTTCCTGAAGGCTGTCATTAACATGAAGGATGAAGAGCACTTGTCCCAGAACTGAGCCTTGAGGCACATCACCGGTCAAATTCACCCATTCTGACATACCATCTCAGATAGACACACGTTGTTTCCGACCAACCAGAAACGCCCTAATCCAGTTCAGAAGATCTCACCGGATGCCGATGGCGCTCAATTTGTAAAGAAGACGTTGGTGCGGAACAGTATCGAAGCTTTGCGGAAATCGATGTACACGACATCGACCTCAAAACCCTCTTCTAGAACCCAGGTCCAGATCTCCAGATAAGCTAGCAGACTCGAGAGGCAGGAACGTCCTCTCCGGAAGCCATGTTTAAAATCCTGCATGATATTATTTTCTTTACAAAATTGCTGTATAGCTTAATTTACTACAGCTTCCATCGTTTTTCATGGGAGGCAACTTAAGCTAATAGGCCTGAAGCTGCTTGCTCTCATCCTGCTACATCCCTTATGTAAGGGAACGAGGTTAGCCGTCTTTCAATGTGATGGCAGCCTTCCTGTTCTATTTGACAGCTCAAAGAGAGTCGAAAGAGCCTTTGACAGCTCCTTTGATAGCTCCTTAGGTACCAGCCCAGGAATTCCGTCGGGTCCATGAGACTTATCAGATTTTATTTGACTGAGGATGAGTCTGATTTCTTAGACAGAAAAGACAACAGTTTCAATGACGGCAGTATCCTGGCGCATTTGAAGCTCCCGGCTGTCTCGGTCCATTTCAAACTGCTGATTGTCTTCTGAGGACTCCCCGTAAAAACCGATTGAAAAAAACTGAGACAGTAATCGCGCTTTCTGTGGACCTTCAACTAATAACTTTCCGAGGCTATCCTTTAGATACGCAATTTCGTCCCTATGTTTCTTCCTGCTGCAGATGTACTCGTAAAACTTCTTGGGAAGTGTAATGGATTCTGCAATCAGTCGGCGCTTGAAAGAAGTTCTAGCAACTCGTATTTGTGTGCGGCATTTATTGCGCTGATCCTTATATTCGGCGAATGACTTTGGATCTCGAAGTTGCAAATACTTTTTCCAGAGTCTCTGTTTCTTCTTCATGGTCTTTTTTGTCGTCGGATGGACCCACGGCTGTCGCGCACATGGTCGTGTTATTTTTATTGGACAAGGGAGTCAATTAGACGCTCTAAAATCCCTTGAAAGTACTGCCAGAATTCGTCTGAATCTTCCAAATTGACTAACCAGGTTTCCTTCATAAAAGTACGTCTCATTGCGTTAAAGTCACCCTTCCAATTATTTCTGCGCCTCTTAATGTTAAGTTGTTGATTCGGTAGGAGAGAGCACACGCAGGTAAAAGCAATCTGATCGCTTAAGCCGAGTGAAGGTTGTGGATTCACTTCCCTTATGAGTCCTTCTTCTATACTGAAAACGAGATCTCAACAGTTAGATCGCCAGTTCCTTTTTTACTACTTTCTCCATTAGTTTGCAACAAAGGCTTGTGATGCTTGTTGGCTTTTGTGCATTTTTGACTTGTTTCACTACACTTTCTTGTACATCTGACTCCTGTACACTTTGTTTGACTAAACGGAAATACACAGTAACGACTCTGCGGCGGTAAACGTGTGTTATGGTTTCGAGTGTGCGTGATGTCGTTATTTCTTGGCCTTCGCTTGTAACCTCTCAACATTCGTAGCAATTCGTATGAGCTGACGGAGATTTCCTCCTTACAAGCCTACTTCACCATATCATCGCGGAACCGACTGCCTCTATTTAACCGGTTCCTCATTTGGAATACTATCTCGCTACTTGAGAGGATTCTACTTTGTGTGAGTCTGGAACATTCCTTTTCTGATTCTTCGAATTTGTACATACGTTTTTTGTTGGTAAACACAATTCGCCCGTGTGGAGTTAGTTTTTCCTGTATATATTACTGTTTGTAGTTTTTAAGTCCACGTTTCCACTAGAGACTCAGTGGTCTGAAGCTATTTGACGAGGTTATCTTTCCCCCTTTATATGTGGGGCTTATTTTGGCTGACTTCTACCCCCCCCCGTCTCCATTAAACCTTGGAAGATATTGAAGTGCAGGAAAGCTAGTTGATCTGCGTGTTCATTCAGAACTTTTGCTTATATGTCATCCGGAGCAGACGATTTGATGGTTTTTAACTGCCCTAAAGTTTTTCTTACTGCGTTTGTTATGAACGTCACTGTGTTACTTGTATTTTTAGGTGAGGTAATGTACTTTCACATTAAAAGGCGGCTCCTCGGTATACATGGACATGAAGAAGCCGCATAGGAGATTCGTCTTATCTGAGTTATTGGTCAACTTATATCCCTGATGATTCTCTAGACAAGGAATAGTGTCTCGATTACGTTTTGTCCTATTCATACACGA
>CACRXP010001352.1:12229-23377 GCA_902702965.1 Spirometra erinaceieuropaei
CTTCCAATCGGGCGCTAGCACGCATTTATTCCACAGGCCGTACTACACATCCAGGTTTATTTCTACGACTTCCTTGCTCAGTTCACCTTAAATAAACTAGCCTAACACTTTACCATGAGCTTCAGTTTCGGGCATACACTATAACATTCAAGAACGCCTGCACGCAACTGTCCCACGTGCATACCCCCTATTACCACCGGTCCCGCAAGACAGGCACCTCGGAGTTTTCCGTACAGGGACGGCTACCAACTGCAATCTAATCAAAAAATCCAGAAAAAATTGCAGCCAACTCTAGACCGTGCCACGTGCAATATGACAGAATTCGTTTGGTCAATGGGCTCAACAGAAGTCTTTGAAAAATTAAAAACATTCACTCGTAATTAGAGGATGCAGTCATATTTCGAGTTGGCGGAAGAAATTCTTGCACAGGCCAAAAATACCGACTGCAACCTGGATGCAGTCATCGACAAAGTGATAAAAAGTTGATAAAGAAGAAAATTTGCGCGGGAACAGAGGTTCCTCAGATTCTCGAAAATTGTATAGAGCAACAGTGTTGCTTTAGATATGAATCACCAAATTCCCGAATGCCATCTTGCAATACACATTGACATGATTGTATACCACAATGTGGTGGCAGAAAGAACATGCTGTAGACTTAGAATACTCAGATCTTTCGGAATTAACATACCGTACATCAAACCTGAAATGTCCAAATTAGACTGTCGGTGTTCCCTAGGCTCAGTGCAACACTGACGACTCCTTGTGAAGGCGTCGATTTTTTGAGGAACACACGGTCGCGCACTTTAACCGCAAACGACATTTTCGGTCTTTTGCCAACTTCCTCGCCGACTTTAAAGGAGCAATGAGCTATTATGACTGCAGATGCTCAAGGTTATAATTTAGATAGTCATTTGCAGTTGTGAATAATTAATATGGGGTGTAAAAATGTGTTCTATACTTCCGTGGATGGAATCAGCGCAGAAAAAGCAAAATGATATTCAAAAATGGAAAAAAATATGTACAAGCCTAGTCATGTCAAACAACACCGGTGCGGATTGAATGCATCATTGGTGTAGGCGAGTGGCCTCGCAGGCCAGGCTTTTGTACCAGGGCGCCCGATGAGTGACTGCTTCCTGCAGTCGGGAGGCCTGTTTCGAAGAAATCTGCAGACCGCTGTGGACAGAGGTAGCGGACTCCATACTTCGAGAGCTAGACGTCGCCAAATGTGAACCGAAATTGTGAAGCAAGCTACTGCAGGAATCACTGGGTCCATACTCCTGCTGATCGGAAATCGTCCCTTTGAGACCGCCTGCTGAACACTGGCATTGAAAACCACCGACAATTTTACTAAACCCAGTTGCCTCCTGGAAGCCCGCATACAAGACATTCGACGGTTGTTCTAATGTGGTTCTGGCTACACTTTGTGGCTTTTCAATTGGAAATGTGGGTTGAGAAAGAATCCGCTTAAGGTAGGGATTTTCGAGAGCATTTCGGGAGGCCCCAGGTAACAACTCGTTCATGTATGCTACAAAAACATTGGCTTCCATAGTAAAAAGTAGACGCTGAAGCGCATTCACCAACGGTTTCACCAACTCCAGTGGTCGTCTATTTATCTCCACAAGAAATTCATGTGTCTTTCCAAGGAGCATCTTGGCAGTCATTTCTGCCTGACATTCGCCTTTGCATCTACGCAGGTTCATGCACACGTCACACTGCCGCTGATTACTACCTGGAGTAATTGTAGTGACTGGCGTGCTGGACACGAGAGTAGCGAGGCTAGGCGGGGATTCATGGGATTCGGTCGTGCATATGGCTGCAGGAAGGGAGATGGGTGTCCTTGGGGTTTGCCGCATACACTTTTGAGGACAAATATTATCGCCGACCTTTGCAGAACAGTGTAGACAGTCCGTCGGGCGGTCTGATTGTGGTCGCTTCAGATTTGGACGACTGGAAGGCGATACATGAGCTGAATATTGCGCACATTCTGGGGCTGTTGCACCTTTCTCTTCGTTTCCATTTCGTCCCACATACGCAAATCCTGATGGTAGAATGGGCGAGGGCAAACAGGAGGGGAAGTGGTGGGTGGAGACGATGGGGGAGGTAGACTCTTTTGCAGTCGGTGCGACGGTGCAAACACTTGTTTCCATCTGTGAACATGTGCCGGAGGCGGTGGATTCGGATGCAATGTTTTTGTTCGACACTATTTTGAGAGAAAGTAGTCGAAAGTGTCTTGTTAGGGAGACTGCCTCAGCATTCTATCCTGTGCATAACAAACCTACACGTAGACGATCATATCGTGTTGGAGTGTCATTAAAGTATTTTTGTCTGCTTCGTCTTGAAAGCTATTCCAGATATTAAGGATCTAGGGTGGCAGTTAGGTAACCCTTCTCTATAGATTTATGGTTTAACTTGTCATGCATTAATGACAGTCTTGGACAGACGAAGGAGACATGCCGAGGAAATTTTGCCTCAGATTACTGTATGAACACGGGTATTATCTGAGTTTCAATCACACGTGTAGTTTTGCATCTGACTAGTCCTTGAGATGCCGCACCCAGGTGGGGTGGAGGGGAGGGGAGAGTGCGGTGGACGCTGAGCAGGTCAGCTATCACTGTAAGTTAATTCACGCACAATCCATTATCCCAAACCCCACCCCGCTGCAGAACACACGATGGACGTCGTCGGTAAGGACGGTCGATCTGTTATGCGGCAGGAAAATTTAGTCCTACCTCTAAACCCAACCTGATTCTTTGCCTAACACCTAATCTTCAGCCTCATCCTAACAATAACGTCAGATGTGGTAAGCGTCGTTAATTCTTATTTCAAACGTGACCTTGATGTGGCATACACTTCTAGACGGAGTGAGAAGGTACTTCGGAGCAATAACAACTGGAGGCTGCATATTCTATCATTTCCATTTGTGGAATATAAGCTGAGCGCTTGGAAACTACGAAAAGTGGTGGCTCTCTACCGAATTTTATGAAATTTATTGTCCAGTATAAACAACATAAAAGAACTGAACAGTTACTATAATTGTAGAGCTATCAGAACAAAACGTTTAGTTCTAACAGCCAAGCACAATTTCTGACGCAGTTAGAAGCTGACCTATTATTAACTGGAGTATGTACCGGAAAACCCAAGGGAATGCTGGAGGACCCACTGGCGAGCTAAACGCCTCGCAACTGCAGCGGCTTATTTCTTGTGCATGTTTAAACTTGAGCATTTGTTCAGGTGCGTTCACTGCTGCCAGCTCTTAGCAGTGAAAATCGTCTTTCTCTCAGGCAATGTTCGAAGGTCTTCAGTACAGATGGCAGGGCATTGCACGTGTTGATACATGGTCGTAATTGTTGGGTGGCTGCCAACTGACATTCATAATAAACACCCTAGAGGGTCACATTTTAGGGCAGAGGTTTCCTGCCACATATGACTCATCGGACTTGTTGATTCGCAAAGAATTAATCCGCCGAATATTTGTTCATTAGATGCTCGTATGTACAACTGCCAGTGCATGCGATTCGCGGAATACTGAACAGCGAAGAATATCGTAGAGGATGACTAACAAATGCTCCGTAAATGTGATAGCGGTGCCTTTTAGTTCGCATGTTATTTTCACATTTTAACTCCTGCTTATTTCCGGGGTAGTAAGCAGAACCTGTCATTTCGGTCACCGAAAAGCAGCCCGATATCGGGATTTGAAACTACCAAATAACTCCGAGTGTGAAATGGAAAATGCCGATCATTCAGTGGTGTATAAACTAGAATACAGTTGATGTTGGTGGTAGTAGTAGTAGTAGTAGTAGTACTAGGATGGAAGACCTTTAGACGCAAATAAACTAATTTATATCATAAAGCAAAGTAAATAATAGCTAAGAGATAGAGAGTTTATAATGCACTCTACATACAGTGCTAATACACAGTGAATTAATGGTGGTTCTGCAAGTTAACTTAATCTTAGAAACCAATTGCATCGAAAGACAGTTCAGAGGTCCCTTCCATTGTCCGGTAGCTCTCGACCTGACGGGCAATCTGATTTAACCGCAACTCAGCACTTCAGCTGGTGCATTCACTCTTCGTTATTGAAGGTGTCAAAAACGCACACTTTATGTCGAATTGCCTTCTCATCAATGAAGTTGCATTTTAGAAACAAACGAGGTCGATGAGTTTGAATATCAGCCAACGTAGAGCATAAGTGTTGGAAAGACCGGCAAAGCGTATTGGAAATAAAGTCAGTATACGCATAATACAGAATGATAGCTGCAATTCGGCCGAAACTTACAGTCGCTATGAGAAACATGTGACAGCAGGGGGTCCGGGCTGCCCAGACTGTCAACAGAATTGTCCCTGTTGCGGTCGGATTCTAAGTTCGACATGGACGTGAGGTAAGGCCGGTCGTTATCGTCTTGCATGCGTGTAGTAGAAATAGGATTGGTCGTATTCACGCCAGTGACACTGTGGGGAAACTTTCGTGGTAAAAGAAGAGGGAAATTATGTAAACATACATAACGGAAAGATAATTTTCACGTTTTTTCAGGCATATTGCACACCGAGAAAAGAGAACGAAGAAGGAATAAAAATAAGTCAAGGCTCAAATTAAAAATTCCACTCAGTCTGCACGCGGTAGGCAGGCGTTTATTTCTGATCTGGACTAATTACATCGCTAGTTCCAAAGAAATCAGTAAGACATAAAGGAAGCTCTAATTTACAGTGGGATAAAAGGATTAAGTCCGGGAGCGTTGCAACAAACTGCAGCTGTCATGGGAAATAGTTGGAAGAACGTGCAAATATTATTTGTATTATTTGTACTGGGGCTGTTTATTGGAGTCAGTTGAGTTTCTGCTAATTGGCAGAATAAGAAGACTGGCAAACATATTTCGGCGGGAATACAGTGTCGCAACACTTAAAATTGTCTATTCCCCCACCAGCCTGTCTTACGGGCGGACTACTACTACTACTACTACTTCTACTACTACTACTACCGCTAATACTACTACAACTACCACCACCACTACTACTGCTACTACTACCAATACTACCGCTGTTACTACTAATACTACTACCACTGGCGGGAATACAGTGTCGCAACACTGAAGAAAACTTTTTCCCCCGTCTACCACCACTGATACGGCGAATCCTACTAATAATCCTACTATTAGCACTACTACTACTACCACCGCCACCACGGCTGCCAATGCTACTCTACCAACGCTTACAGTATGGGTAACGAACTGCAATAATACTAGCATCAGTAACGGAGTGTTGCGACACTGGTATCCAACCCATATTTCGACTAGTTCCTATTGCATGGATTACTGTCCGCCCAAAACAATGCCATTGGTGCTATCTGAATGCTACACTGCATGCATTGTGCTGCAGTCTCATGGGACAGCCGTAAAAGTCGGGAATGTGGAATGATCTTACGGCAGTTTTCGAATTTTATGCCTCACTCAGTTGCACTCATAAAAGAGGCAAAGCAGGCAGTTTCAAATCCATAATCCTGAAATATTTGTACTTGTTACCTTTTCTGGAGTCCCTGGGTGGGTGTGCAACATTTCCGACGCATGTGTCTCCGGCATATCTGTGAAGGCATAAGAAATATACTTTTATTGTCATCTGAAAATATTCCCAATTTAGGTTTATGCTTCATTTTTGAGTGTCCTAAGACGAAGTTGAGGATTCGCAGAGATGATTCTATATCATCTAATAATCGTTATATTTCTATCAAGCTAATAATTTTCAAAATATTACTTACTGCGGGCTATGGAGTGAAGTCTCCTCGACGTGACATTTTGTGGTCTAACTCGAAATTTCAGTGAATATTAGAGTCGAAGACAACCAATTATTATGGATTAACCACGTAATGCATATTCCACAAACGAGTAGCACTGCAAGTAATACAAAATTTACATGGCAAAGGTAGTATACCGTACTTCCGACACAGGTACTAACTGTGTCACGAAGCGACAGAATATCGGTGAAACATGTGTCTGGGCTAATAGCTAATACTTGTGTCGGGAGTGCGATATAATACCTTTGTCATATATTGTCATATTTGAATATGCCACGCCGGAATAACAACATCGTCACTGAACTTAAACCTCTAATTCGGTGTTCTTATGACTAGTTTCGCGCTATTCAAGGAAAATTCTGTCAAAGAATGTCTGAAGAGAACTGCCACTTATTCAAATGAGCAGGACCTGACAGTTTCACATGATGAAACAACACCCGATAAGTAGAAGATCAGCACCGATTAATGTAGTACGATGTACTATTAAACAGGAAGCACTGCTCACAACTGACTTCATGTTAGCAAATACTGATTATAAATTATGAATTTCTGTGGTCGTTTTTAATAGCAAAGCGCACGCCCTTTGATGTGGATTTGCAGGGACCTAGCGCTCCTTTGTTTGTGGTATTTATAAGCTGGCCGATCGAGAGCAAGCCATATCAACCATCATCATTGCATAGGGAAAGCCGGCAGAACGTTTTTGTGTAAGGCCATATGCCCGCGGAGGGATATCCTCATATCTGTTTAACTACTCTACTGAACAATGAGCACCGCCGAGCATAGTACCTGCACGTGGCTTTAGCCATCTCTGTCCAATATTGAGATTCATTGGCTGCTTTCATTTCTTACTTTGCTGCGCCCCATATGTGCACAGGATATCAGGCTGACTCGACTTAATGAACGTAATTTTACATTATTGCAATCCTCCTGTAGGCTGCGGTGCGCAAAGGTCTGCTCGTGCACGCAATCATCTTTGTACTTGTTGACTTTCTGACTATTCTCCGCCTAAATAGGACGGGAAAGGTGTGACACACAATTCCGTTATTGGTTACTTAACATGTCTCGATTGTGCGCTTCCTGTGTGGTACCTGCCCTTCAAACCCAATCATGTCATCTGCAAATACGTTTCATCTCACTTGCGATGTAGGAGCATGCACTCGGTCGAACTACCTACTGACACATCAGGGATGTTCAGAGCGCTGTGGAGGCTTCTGGAATTATGATTTATATGTCGTCTGTTAGTTACTTTCAGTTGTGTGAGGCGGCGGCAGCGACGGAGACAAGTCACATGTTAAGAAGAAAGGCACTACCTGAAGAATTTGATGTTTGTGTAAGGGGCGCTTCTAATGCAGCAACCACGGTTCGACTAGCATTGTCGGGCGAAAGGCTGCCCCTCAGATCATCCTTTGCAAGGGAGGAGGAGTTTCGTTCTGCTATAGCCACCTCTCCGATGGCTGTCTTTTCGGTCGCTGACTCAACCGGCTTAGCCGCGACTATTGGCGATGCTTGTGTAACATCTGTCGCCGAAGTCATCGCTTGCTGTGGGCTGGTCAGCGTCGCGGAATCAGAGCCTCTTGCATTCTTCGTTGTCCGCTCTTGCAGCCAGGGCGTTTTAATGATGATTCTCGCCGCTCCGTGCATCGCGATGGTATGTTGATGCAGATCTCGTGCTTTAAAGAATGTCATTTGACAGAGGCCGCACTGCAGAATCCAGCAGTTATCATCGGGACTTCCATCATTGTGATTTTTGTTTGATCGTCTACCACTTGTGACTGTCCTACTTTCTACAACGAAATGAAAAATGGCAGGAATTGAAATCATTGGATTGGAAATAAACCCTCAGTTAGTAGACATGTGGGAATGTAAAAATATATCTTTTAACTGAGAGCAGTGGCGATTCACACATGAATATGTCGACGATTCTTGGGAGTAATTAGTGATGTCGGTTGGTACGAAGCCAGGTCTTAAGTCAGTTCATGAGATTAGCTGCTCTTTATGCTAAAGAATTCCCGATAAATTTCGACTGGTTTGATTTTGATCAGCCATCCCCAAAGATGGCAATTTCTTCTTTGCGTGGACTGCCCTTACTCGAAGACGCTGGTAGTAACCCTATTACGGCAAACATTTGCTTATCGCTCTTGTTTTTTTGGACGCAGAACTTTGTTGAGATAATTTAGTTCAGCATTTTGCAGATACTGTTCTTCTACTTCGTGGAGAGCTAGCATTTTTTGAAACACTAGAGATGTATTGACACATTGTTAGCCCTTAAGGCACAACGGAACGAGTGAGTTCCGTGTGAACGATCGGTGAGCGCCCCCTACCAGTGACACATTTGTCGGTTCTGTATTCACGTCTGCATACACACAGTCTTCCCGAGAGCAAGTCTTGGCAATTAACATAGAGGTCCTCAATTTGAAGGACGATCCAGATGTTCCGTAAGTTATCAGTTTTGACAACCACGTCTTTTAGCACCTCGTGGGGACTATATCCACGTTCATATGTTTGTAGTGAGGGGCCTGAATACTTGATATTCTCTGAACAAAGGGCACTCCCCATTCCCCACTCACGGTTCACTTGACCCTCCGTGTTAGATCGATTGAAGATGAGATTGGACGCAGTAGCTGACGTCGTATAAATTTTCCTTCTAGCGCTACCCACAGACGTAAAGACATGTATTAGTGAAGAATTCATGTCGACTAAGAGTAGCCCGACGAACGCATACTCTGGTGGGGGACAGCTTTAAATGCGCGATTAAATCTGAACCATTCGTTTTTTTTACTTTTAGTTTACAAAAGAACTTGATACGTGTCCAGTTTTTACGGTAGTGTTTACACGCACTCCACGTTACTAACATCAGTTTATTCTGAAGAACTAGGCGATCATTTGTGAAATAATATTAATCTCTTTTGACAACACAGTCGTTTCGCTTTAATTTATCAAACGGCTCAGACACCGTGCCATCAGCACAACCGAGAAAGCGCAACGAATGAACCATAATAGACATTCAGGCCAAACTGATTTTTAACACTACAACTGAAATGTCCGCAAATCGTACATTCAAAAAAATCACAATGGGTTCTGATTATGCAAAATAGCAAATGTAAAGCGTGAACCAGTTCAATGAGAACTGATGCAGATTCTGGCACAATCCTATCGTTAAAACAGAAGCAAGTAGTACGAAAATTCGGACAGAAACATTGCCAGAATTTGTGTAAAAGCAAATAGGTGAGAGAGCAGCAGATATGGCCAAAAATCATAATTTCCTAACAACCAACCCCTATTACACACTCTGTGTACTAGCTTGTCATTTTTTATGTGGATTGGCCAACGGGCGTGTCTATCAGTGATTGATATTCTGCTTTTTGTGTTAAAGTGCATCCCGACAGTGTCTTCTAATTGCCACTTGGGGTGATTCCTCAAAAATTAGAGACTTACTCAATCCGTTCGCGGTAGTGTCTCGAAGGTTGCGCGTTGGGGCATGCATGCGCGTGAGATGAGCGTTTAGTGCACGTCGGTCATGAAAATATCGATCGCAAATCAGACAAAGTTCTGACGAACTACCGACGCTTTGAGGCCTCCATTGTCCACGAACCTGTTTTAGCAACAATTTGGGCTGTGGAGCATAATCTCTGATGATATCTTTTTCTTGAGTTGGACAGGTGACAGCCTGAGGAGACTTCGCTACCTCATCCGTAAATGGCGCGATCTCCAGATCATTCTGACATGCAATACTTGAAATCGGACAAGAAGTTTCCACCGAGAAGTCACTTTCGAGCGTTTTCGGCGGTAAATTCACTCCTTGTGAGGAGGTTGAGTTAGATGGATTATCCGAGATACTTTCCAGATCTTTCTGTCTGTCGTCGGCTATGCCTGGCTCCTGTGTGGAATTTTCTTCACAGGATATATACTCATCTTGACTTAGTTCATCGAATGACCTCCAGAAACAGATTTGCGGTTCGAGTTCCATCTAGAGGCAGGTAGGATTGTAGAGAACGTCATGCTCTGAGTATATGAGCGAAGGCAAGCATGAAAACTGAATGAGAAGTTTAAGCTTCATCCAGGATGCAGATTTAGGAAAATGCGAGATAAAAACGGAATAATTTGGACCAGATATAACTTCTTATCATCTGCTCTCACGGTGAACTTTAGCGATTGCGTACTTTCGGGATAATTCGTCCATTTCCATCCAAAACATAATTTCATCCCTCTTAACCTGATAGGCACACACTTTGGCGATGTGGTCTTTTTGTAATTAAACAAGCAGCATAAATCTCTCCAATAATTGACGGAATGTCGTTAAGGAATCATTATTCCGGGAAAGCTAATTCCTCGTCAGATAAGAACAAAAGCTTTTAACGTGTTTAAAATCAGTCCTTTTAAACTGTGAGAATATCCTTAAATGCTGGCCATTATATCCCCTCATCTTTTCTCCCTCCACACCAACGATCTAAGGTCCCCTAATGACTGTCTTTTGGTTATGTATGCCGATGATGTGGTTGTTGGACACACTCTCAAAAGTCATACGCACCTTCAGTCTCTAAAAGATGGCCTAAACCATGTCCTAGTATGGTCGGAGGAAAATGGTCTCCTAATGAACAACCAAAAATCCATTCAGTGCATTTTCCCACTGCGGCCGTCTCCTAGTCCTGAATCCTCTGACATCCTTCCTAACGAGGTATCCTCTTTCAAGTACCTCGGCGTTACTTTGTCCTCAAATCTTTCATTTTCCCTCCATATTGAGTCCCTATTTACGAACGTTCGTAATCTTATTTATTACATACGTCGTTTACGTTCCTACCACACACCTCAACCCTTAGTTTGACGATTCATCGATGCCTGCATTCTGCCTCTTAGCCTATACGGCTCTCCTTCCATTTTTCCTGCTTTGCTTAGAAAGGATCTTTGAATTTTGAAACGAGTCCTGCGCAAGCTCTCTTCTACTGCTGGCGTTTCTTATCTTTTTTAGTCGATACTATCATACAATAACATTTCAATACGGTCAAGCAATTTGCTGGTCGAATTATAAATGACGTTACCCATCCCTTGCATCCTGATCTTATTTCTGCGAAGTCTTCCCGCCCGATGCGCCGCAGATTCCGACTTATGTCGCACATTGGCTTTTTGGGCTTCTGTATTGCTATTCCTGGAGCTTTATCTTACGTGCGAAGTGATAGAAATACAGAAGCGAAGACTTGAGCTGTCCTTATAATAATCTTTCCTTTTGGGCTAAACTTTTTGATTCGGGAATAATCTATTAAATTATTTACTGCCCATTGTGAATGGAGTAAATATTTGCTGAAAATTGTGAATTTATGATTTCAAAATAAAGCGACTTCCTCACTCTCTGACGTGCTCTGAACCCT
>CACRXP010001352.1:26979-54688 GCA_902702965.1 Spirometra erinaceieuropaei
CTGCAATAACTTTAAAAGCGTCGCATTTTGACGTGAAAAAGGACCACTGACAAACACATGCAACACCGTGAGCGCCACCTGGGGAAGAAATGGCGCCTACTCTTGCCTCTCTCCTTGCATGCAAACTGCCTTATTTTAACTTCCTCGACCATATTTGTATTAGTAACATTAAAATAATGACAAGAACCTCAGTCGTACCTACCGTTGTGGCATTAGGAAATTATATAGAATATAGGTTAGATGGTAGTTGGTAGCCCTTCCGGTACCGAAAACTCCCAGCTACCTGACTTACGGGACCGGTGGTAATAGGGGCTATACGGGTGGGGCAAATGAGTGGAGGCGTAAATGGCGCATGTAGGGAAGGCCTGGAATTGACGATCCTGATAAAGTGGAAACCTAATGTAAATAAGGTGAAAAATGCGAGGAAGGTGAACACTTCGGGTCTGACTGACGTATGAGACGCCTTGCTATTGTAGTCTGAACCCAAGAGGTAGTAAGTGCGCGATGTGGTAGGTGAAGTGCGCCCAGTTCAAATCCAGCAATGTCGAAGCGCCCGGGGGGGTGCCGTAGTGCCTTAAACTGGAAGTGCAGGAAAGGATCGCTAACTGGCCATGGCGGTGTTTACAAGGCGTCACAGTTTTCAACCAAACCCCTGCGACCAAATACAACCGGGCTGTTCGTAAAGGCGGGGGGTGGAGGGCAACACTCTGTCAATACGACTGATGCAGTGGATGGAGTATTGGTAGACACCCTAACTGAGCGTCGGTTATCCTTACGTACACGATCGCACCGGACTCTACTGGAGGTCTGGAGTAAAAAGATCCAAGGATAGGATGCAGGCAAACCGACGAAACGGAGACCCGCGCCAATCCGCCTAGTATAGTACCTCTCCAATTACTCTGATGCAGGTAATACTGTGCGCACATGCAACTAGAAGCATATTGGAGAGCATTATGAATCATAATCCGTTTAGGATAAATATTTCGTCTTTTACTAAAAATTTCCGTGTGGGGGTGCAATACAATGAGTCTATATAGACAGTCTTGCAGCGCCTCGTTCTCGGGGCGGTTAAAGTGAAGAAGAAAGTCATCCTGACAGGGCCTCTGTGCGTGCACCCCCCAGACATAGTGAGAACGTTATCAAAGATACCGAAATCGAGACAGTGGGTACAATTGTAGAATCAGTGGGCAGGGCTACCAACTACCATCCTGCCAGAATATCTTTTAAAGTACTGTCTCGCATGATGTAGGAGTTTTGAAAGTTTATAAACTAGTTTAACAGGGTGCACCGCGCTTCAAACATGCTTGTATATCCCCAGAGAATATTGGAGGTTTGAGATTACACGTTAAAGATTGGGAAGGATATGTGAGAAGCTTCTTTATATACGCCTTTTTTTGAAAGAAGTATTAATGAAGCATAAGTCGCGCTTAGTTTCCGTAATCTCTGGATCTGGACGAAAAAATTTATAAAAAATTAGCAGTCTGGCCAAGTAAAATTCAAGCCTTGGTGGTGGGATAAGAACGACGAATATCCATGCCCTCTGAGCTTCGCTTTGCAAACAAGGGACGATACGCAAGATTTAACGCTACCATAGAACAACTTTAGACTTGGCATAATTGATTTATTGAGGACAGACATCCTAACTTTCCCTTAAGTCTGGCACATGGGAAATGACAATAGCTGAACAAATTTCGCTCAGTACATTCCTCAACAGCATCCACTTACGGTTTGTTTTACTCTGCGTTCGACGGCAGGGCTCAACGTACTTTCGTCAAGTGAATAAGATGCAGCATTAGCCTAACTTAAATTCAGACCGCAAGCGCCTTGTTGGCAAACAATCCAGCAATTATCCTACGCATGATCAAACACATACTCTTCTGGTGGCAGGACGCTAACCTATCACGTTACAAGGCACGCGCGTTCTTTTGTACCTTGTGGCTTGATCTCAAGTTTCGCCGGCAAACTAAGGGTAAGCCCACTTTTCCGTGCGCATGCTTTAATAGATGCAACCGACGAAATGCAACCTGAACATTTCCACAACTCAGGAATCGTCTCTTAGAGGAAAAATTAGGATACACACTGGTGAAATGTTACAAAACTTCCAAATAACCTTAGATAGTCTTCTAGACAAAATTGCTCTTATAATGCAAACCCTGGATATGGTATCTATAAGTAGACCAAACAGAAAATGGGATGTTCGACAAGATTTGGCCTTCGTCCGATGCCACCCGCCCACCCCACCTACCCGAACAGACTCGGTTAGCTGACAACCTCAAGGTAAACCTTTGCCAGCGTGTGAATCCCAAGTAAAAAACAAAAAGAGCTGGTTGTTTCCGTCTGTAGCCTACTCAAGACGGAACTCATATATCGTGAATTTTTTAATATATGCCTTGCGTCCACTCTTTGTGGTGTGGGTCGCAATGAAAAGATGAAAGTTGTATGTTCTTCTATGCCGAATGTGCTTCTGTACTCAATGTTGAACAGCACTCAAATGGAACTTTTCAAATCTTTCCTACACCTGTTGTGCAAGCAGATTTACTTGTGGCACGGATAGTCAAGTATACCGTTAAACACTTGTTCCACCACTTTTCCTTCTCTGTTGTTCACCCTGGCAGTTTCAGTTCAATTGTGACTTTCGTATGTATTGCCTATGTTCCAAACATATGGGCTGGACTATATAAAGGATAGATTCCAAGTTGTCACACAATTTCTTCTTGAATGTAGTCGCCTTCTGCAGAAATTGTTTTTATACGTTGAGGTTCGGATAAGTAGAATTGGGATGAACAATCGGCAATCTCGAGTCAGTTATGATCTACGAGGGTCATTTAAACAAATCCTTTGTAAAAACACTTTCCCAGGACACACAGAAATGTTTAAGTATTTTAGTTATACCGGGAAGTGGTCGGGATATTCTAAATTTACAATAAAAGCGAAGATCTGACCCCTAAATCTCATCCTTTAATCAGGGCAAATGTATGTCTGCCGTCCTCCTTTCATGAATCCAATTGCTGTAATTCGCACTCACCCGCGCTTAGCTCATCGGCTTGGTGGTAGAATATTGGACTCCAAAAATTTCTGACCAGTGCCCTTATCACAGGTCTCTAATATATTTAAGTAAGGAACAGCGGCTGACAACGGCAAGTACAGTGAGTGACCGATCTCATGAAATGTTGGCTGAAATTCTGAAATGCGTTTTCGATTAGGAAGGACTACTTAGGCGCAGTTATAATATTGATAATCTTGCGGCATAAACCTATAAGATTTAGTACTTGTCAGGATGTCGGCTTTTTACTGCACTTTTGTCGACCTCCTGCAGAAGGAACATTTGGCGAAAACGACTACAAGAGTAGCATGCATTTTTCTCACGGATTTTCGACGGTTTTGCAATTCAAATATATTTTATAGAAACCCCGAACAAAAATATGCTTTCTTTCAGTCGTTTGACAGAGAATCACGTCATCTTTATATTTCATGCTCGATAAAGGTGTATATTGATGTTTTAAAAGTTCCTTATTATGAGATTTTTCAAGACCGTGCAATGTCCATTCATAATGCATCGTACCTCTCCGTTTACGGCTGTTCCTCATGAATTGTGCAAAATGGTCCTCATCCACTGCAAAATTTTATGGACTCTATATGATATCTTTTTAAAGGCATAGAAGAATATGTAATTTTCTTTGCGCGGAGCGCGTGCACCTTGTGAACTGAAGCCAGTAAGCGCTGGTGCAACGACTGATCAGGCCCCAAATTATTCGACAATTAGAAAACCTTTTTAAAACCTTATCATACTCCTATTTCGAATAAAAAATATGAAGACGACATGATTTTCTATCAAACGACTGAAATAAAGCATATTTTTGTTCGCGTTTTCTATAAAATATGTTTAAATTTTCAAGACCTTTGGAAATCAATGGGAAAAATTTATGTCACTTAGGTAGTCATTTTTTCCATGTGTGGATTCTGCAGGAGGTCGAATAAAGTGCTTTCAGAAGCCGACATCCCGGCAAGTACGAAATATTATAGGATTATGCCGCAAGATACTCAGTATTATAAACGCGCCTAAGTGGTCCTTCCTAATCGAAAACGCATTTCAGAATTTCAACCCCCATTTAATGAGATTGGTCACTCACTGTTAGTCTGGAGTGGCCTGCCTATCGCCTTGTTTTTAACGGCAATTTGAGGCATAAAAAGTCCAACCAACAGAATCATAAGAATTTGCCAGCAATTCTACGATAAAATAAGCGTGTTAAGGCTGTGCGTCTTCAGACCAAGATTCAATCAGTGACCGATCTCATTAAATGTTAATCCAAATTTCAAAATTCGTTTTCAATTAGGAAGGATTACTGAAGTGGAGTTGTAGTAGTGACCATCTTGCGAAGTAATCCCGTAATATTTCACGTAGGCCGGTGTGTTGGTTTTCGAACGCACTACTTTTCAGCAGCCTGAAAAACCGCATTTTATAAAAAATGACTAAGTAAGTGGAGTGCATTTTCTCAGTCGATTTTTGATGTCTCTGTAAATTTAAATATATTTTACAGAAAACCTCAATAAACATATTTTGCAATGGTATTCATTTGGTAGTAAATCATATCGTTTTCAAATTTTACATTCAAATAAAGGGTATCATTCGGTCTTGAAAAGCGGTTAAAATCAAAAGATTTTTTAAGGCTATGCAATTTCATTCGAGTAGCATCGTATATGTCTTTTTAATATTACATCCATTCAAGTGTGCAAAGCCATAGTCTACATCCGTTGCAACACTGTATGAGCAGTATATGGTGTTTTCTTAATGGCATAAAATAACGTATGCTTTTCGTTACACGGAAATTATATAACTTATAGACGGAGAGCCCTCAACGAACAGGTAAAGGCAGGTTAAGTTTAAAAATATTTCCAAGTAGAAAACTTTTACGACGGAAAGATACACCTTTAAGCACAAACTTTGATTCAGACATGATTTGCTACCAAATGTGACCTGTAAAGAATATGCTTATGAGGGCTTTCTGTAGAATAAATTGCAATTTACAAGGACATTGAAAATGGGCGGAGAAAATGTACATGACTGAAGCGGTCATTTTTGCCGAATGCGGTTTTGCATGCTCTTGAGGAGAAATGTGCTCGAAAGAAAACACAGTGGCTTGTCTGAAATATTCCGGGATAACGCCGCAAGATTCACAGTTCGAACGTCGATTTCGACGGTTTTCATTGTGTGCTACAAAGCAAAGTGTAGCACGGACGGTGACTTGCACGTGAATTAGTTTCTAGGGTGTGTAGACTTGCACAGCATCTACCGCACCTTCTCCTCCCTCACCTGGACCAGGTGTCAAGACAGAGTCAAGAAGACCAGAGGCGAAGGAGGACGCGGGTGGATGGAACGGTCGAGTCCGCACCTTGGCACTACACTCCACACCCTTCTTGTCCACACAGCAAATGACGAGGATTTTAACCAAAAAACAAAAGAGTGGCTGGCACGGCCGGAGGCGAACCTGGGCTTGCCGTCACACATGGCACGAATCCCACACATTGGGAGTGCCATAAATTTCACATTAAGAAGGAAAAATTGCAGCCTGACTCCTAGACCACCAGTCGGCCGCTCCGCGAAAATACACAACACTGGGCCGACTGCCGGGTCCAGGTTATCCCGTCAGTTGGCAACCTCCCAGACTATGGCTTTTAGAGCACTGTGATAGCTTCAAGCGCGTCTGATTGTTTATAGTGAGGCAAATGAGCTGAGTCGTCAACCTCACTCCCCCTTCCAATTCCCCGGTCCCAGTCACTGATTGAGCCGGTCGGTTGACAGGTACGGGAAATGGGCGCAGCTACTGGTATATCTAGTGACCTTGTCTGCGCGCGCTGCATGCACGACCTGGTCCCCCAAACACAAGCACCAGTATTTCACACAACGGTGGTTGAGCGGCGTACATCTCACATGAGTGAGAGCGCCGTATGTCATGCAAAGAAGGAGCCTCTTCAGCCTGGCTCTCAGCGCATCAGTCCACCACTTCAAACCAACACGCACGCACAGCTAGGCAGACTGTGTAGACTGAGTAGGGGCGTCAGTCGACAGCCTTCTAAGCCACAGCGATTGACTCGCCGTGACGGCCTTAGATTCGAATCACACATGCAACAAATAAGCAGCATGAAGACGAAACCGAGACGCACACTTACCACTTGCGTGGGAGGTAGCAAATGGATGCTTGGGTGGATGCTGATGTTGCGTGATATAGGTGAAAGAAAATGTGACGTGATGAATGCACGAGGACAGTGCGGGCAGGAGAAGTCAGTGGTGTCAGCGTCGGTTTCAGAGATGGTGGCAATGGTAAAACTGATGGCGGTGGGTATGCTGCGCGCGGGGTGTGGGTTGAGCAAGGCGTGGTGGATGTGCAGGACGTGCTAGATGTGTTGAGACTGCGGTCAATTGCGCTCTAATGGATACGCCTGTGGTCGAATAGGCCGATGCAATACATAAATGTGCGAGGGCAGTGTGGACAATGGAGGTAGATGCGGCGAGTGTATGTTGGTGCTCCAGACAGTGGTTTGCCAGTCTCTGCATGATGGATTCGCAAGTGACCGACCAGGTCGATGTGTGACGTAAAGGTGCGATCGCAATGAGGACAGGTATGGACCGAGTCCACATCGTTAGTGATGGAATTGGTGAGAATGATGTTTTTGGGTGTTTTAAGATTGAATGCAGTGGCGGTGGGTGCAGGAGTCGTCACAGCGGATGTTGAGGCGATGAAGGAGAACCGTATTCAGGGTTCAGAAGTCAGCTTGGTGAATGAGGCAGAGGTGGACCGGGGAACATAGGGTGGTGTCGTCCGGGTACTGTTGTTGGTAAGAAGATGTATAATGAGACCGACTGATACCCGGAACGCCGGTTGGCATCGTGGGCAGGTCGGGGACGATCGAGTGTTGGCGTTGCGAGGCGGGGGCAGTGGGGACTTGGGACCTAATTCAAATCTCTCGTTATCAGTTGCATAACAATCTGGAATATATGCTGAAAGGTGATTTTTTAGTGGTTAAATTGTTGGGCTTACTAAAGTCCAATAATCAAAAAAACCTGAGATCGAAGTCCAGGTGTTCCCAAAAAGCAGGCGTTTAATAAGAATAGCTGACGATGGTCAATAAGCCAAAAGTAGCCATCCGAATCTCTGTGATCTTTTTCGGGTTTCCTTTAGACAAATCTTTTCGGTTGCTATGCCACTTACTGTGAGAGTACTACTCTGATCCTCAAGGCACAACGGGACGAGTGAGTCTCGTAATGCTGTCGACGAACGCATTTCCAACTGAAGTATGCATTCCCGACCACAACTGATAGTACAGCGAACCGGTGGCTCAATTATTATAGCAATAGACTTCCTTAAAATCAACAGTCTCAGCTAAATTTTCGCCATGAATGTTTGCATGTAAACGATGGAATTAAAAGTTCTACTGGAGGTCCGTATTCAGTTTAGGACAGCTTACCACGACATGAAAAATCATCCAGAAATAGACATCCCAGCCTCACTTGTCCCGTTCAGTATTCATTCTGCATCATTAACCGTCACTACGGGCCTGTCTTCTGGACACCTAAATTGAAGCCCAAGTTACAACAAGACGAGCACTCCTCTAAGGTGCGTGTTCCCTTTCCACGAATACCTGCGTATCGTTATTCAAGAAGTTAGTTTCCATTCAAAACTCTACCCTCACTGGTTAGAGTCATTGGACTTCTAACCAACAGGTCGCGAGTTGGAGCCCCAGGTGTTACACACTTCGGGCTTGGGTACGCCTGGCTGACGACGGCTAATAAGCCAGAAATGGCTATTCCAGTATCCTTTGTCTTTGTCGGTAATGCCATTTTGCGGCTGCTGGTTGGGCTCGAGAGTGAACCAGTAAGGCAAAACGGGACGAGTGGGTTCCTTAAGAACGATCAGTGATCGCCCCTCTACCCCTCTACCCTAAATTGCCACCCAGCCTTTTATTTACTTAACCAACAGCCTGATGACTACCCCAAGTGCATTGCCTGAAAGACTTTATTATAAAAATAAGAGCGCCTGCAAATAGATCGCAAAATCTACACTTAATTAGTGTACACTGCTGTACCCGGATGAGTACAGAAGGACACGAACATTTCTGGTCTGTCTAGAATTTAAGGATCCATGGTCCATGCGGGCTGACGCATAGCAACTAGCAATCGACACTTGTGAAGTTTTGCTAAAAATGCGAATAGTCGCGGTGAGCACGGTCAAATGTAGGAAGTTATAGTGAAAGAAACTAGAAAAAACGTAATATGTACCTATCCTTGATGATGTCCATCAGTGACTTCCGAACTAATTGTTCGCGAATCCTTGTGGAGGTCTTTCCGGGTATTTTCCTCTGTAACACTGCAATAGCTCTCGAAAAGCACATGTAAAATTCTTGCCGGTCAATTGGTTAGAAATCTATGATTCGTCTCCTATAGCTACTAACGATTTTGAGATGGTGTTTGAGGCGGACTCCAGACGGGGCAAGGTTACATGTCCCTTAGCATTCCGTACGCGGAATACCTCTACATAGCAGGCAGTAACGTTGGTGACTCGTGCTCACCTGTTATTACTTTGTAGGTTTTAGACCCGACTATACCATTTTTTAAATTTTTTGGCTTTTGCAATTCATGTCAACGCTCATTTCATCGTCACGTAGGACGTAGAAGATACGCTAGACAATGTCGTCAATTGCCCACCCCCAACCACTCCAGACTGGGCCTCAAATTACAAAGGTCCGAGCATATCTTGCAACCCGGTCGGTGAATGCTAAACCAATTTCTGTATATACTTCTCCTAACATACTGTTTAATTCTTTTGAAGACATTAAAGTGGTTGGGTACACGTGCAAATACGACTGGTAAACAGACGGATGTAATTCGTGATAGGGTCGAAGGAAGCCTTACACCGAAAAACCGAAACCGGAAATTACCTTAGCACCGAATGTATGCCTTATGAGAATCCGGCCTTCGGCAACCAGCCTGATGGACAACAGTGTACCAGTGAGTGCACAAATCGATACACTTGCTTCTCGGCCGCCGTGTGCATACCTCTTGTCCGTGCCAAGTCGATGCCGCTTTCATGTACACGGGCATTGGCAATGTGCCAGTATTGTCATCCAGCGCATGGTACCCATAGATCAATAGCAGTCACAACGTGGGCCAACAGTCGCGTGGTCACCTCATCGTGCGAATATTTTGGCCGATCGCATTGGAACCGCTGAGCATATATCAGCATTATGCAAGCATATGCTTTTAGGTTTGCTAGTTATACAATAATTCCAAAGTCTGTTTAAGCAGTATCAGAGAAACAGACGCGCTTTTGGTTTCACAGAAGCATACTGTACAAGAAAAAATAATAACAAAGGGACCTGATACGCTATTAAGAGCGAAGTTCACGTAGCTGAGCCCCCTTGTTCAGAATCATGCTTTTTGAATAACCGGGCCTACGAATGTTCGCCGTGACCGCAAGCTACCAGTAAGTCGGAAAATTAAAAGGACACCCTGTCGGATCCACAAGGGTTCTGCATGTGGATTGATCTATCATAAAATATTCTGACTTCCTTGTTCCGATTGCCTCACCCACCGCATTCACAAGTACCAGCGGCTCCGAGGGCGTTGATGCAGACGTCGTGTGTGCGCAGTACTAAGGCACTGAATGAGTGAAACTGTGCGCATGCTAGCTCCCGACAGTAGACGAGCTGGAATGATTACGCCGGAAAGTGCTTTCGATATTCACTTGCAGTTGCGGTTTAATTGGATAGAACTGTCGAAAGCCGCTGAAGAGACAGTGTGGTTTATCCGTGCGCTTGCGCACTGTCCATCCAGAACTGTTCCCTCGATTTGGATGCGTTCGCCGGAGGTAATGCTGATGAGCTGAAAGGGTTGATCTTAAAATGGTCAGAACTCACTGGCAACCTTTTGCCCACATTTATTATCTGCAGCGTTTTGTGGTCAGCAGGTTGAATTTCAAAAGTGCTGCTACTGATGCGCCAAGTAAGCATTGTTTTGAACCGCAAAACAAAGATGTCAGTTGTCACTAGGCTACGAGCATTACCAGCCGGGTGATATGCCGCGTGCCTTCATGGGATGACTAATAGCTTCTTCGGATATGTGGAGTAATGAGCAATAACCGTACGTCTCGCTTGGCGGGAATGCTCATCCGTTTGACTGCAAGCTTACTCGACTGCATGCAACTCTTGTGCCCTGGTGCAATGCAAACACTATCGTCTATATGCAGAATACAGTCGAGTAAACTGCCCTATTTGTCAAGGACGCCGATTGTCGTCGGCAGCCGATTTTTGGTGTTCAGACAGGCATGTACAGACAATTTTTGCTGTAAATAATACCTTCCGTCTTAATTTGGCTGTCGCAAACTCCGTTTACGGTTGCTCATGTATGTCCCTTTGACTGTTTGAATTTTTCCACGTCTGCCGTCATGCGTCCCTTATAAGAATCAGGCACACAAACTTTTTTCGGATTTTCGTTTCTGATTTTGACATTTTTCGATAGATTTGGTGTGGCTTTGTTGTTTTACTGCATCTTTATTTAAGGTGTTGCGATTACATTTAAATATAGTAGGCATATGTAGGCATTCGAAAGTTGCAGCGAAAGTTCTGATGACCTTTATTATAACCCAAAGTTTTCTGACTTCTCGTTTGAGCCCTCTTCACCAGTTGTTTGCGATCGCTTTAAGGGCTTCAAGTACGATTCGCCCGCTTCACCGTGGTTTTCTCGAGCGGTATTTGCTATTGTTATTTTGTTTTTATTTTACGCCTCTGCTCGTAAATAGCGATCAGGACAAGGCATAATCAGAAACATTTCCCTGCCTCCCTACTGCAATGTTCCTCAACGATCATATATTGATAACACCAACATCTTACAGAATTGTGCACACCATCACCAAACCAACCTTCATTATATTCCTTTCAAAGGGTCGGATTTTCTGCTTGGCCTTCAACGATGTGAAAGTCCTGCCCTCTATCAGACTGCGTTTCTCAAGTCTGTAAATTTTTGAGACAACATCCACGTCTGTAACCGTTTTCAACGGACCACTATGGGCAATATGGGTCCAATATGGACTGCGTTTTCTCCCTTATCCACCTGAGTATTTTTCGTAGTTCAGTAAAATATTTCAAAGTATTCTCTATTTCCACATCTCTTACTATTTGCAATCCTGTTTCCCCATTTTCAGCCTTTCTGCACATGTATGTACTTGTTGATCGAATTCATAAATGAAAACTCCTCTGTCACCGTGACACTGTAAAGACATTGTGAAGGGGCCACAAACCAAGGATAACTTGCAATAAATTTTCCTAGATGGAACGATTCCCCTTAATTATAAAAGCATTCACAGGCATATCGCTCATTTCTTGCACTTTGCGCCGGAGGGTGACATGGGTGACAATGGGTCCCTCCACACTTGGTATTGGCGGGGATGTCAAAAGTATATTGCGTATCGAGAACTTAAACAAGCACTTCGTGAGCTATATCTCCTCAGACCACTTCATCTTGCTACAGTGTTTTTGACATTTGTGAATGCAAAAATTACTCGTATGGGCGTCTAGGCATGTTTAACGATATCCTGATATTTAATGAGAACGAAACTTTCGAAATGTAGTAAAATGCCCGACGGTCCAGGATTGTTACTGAAAAGTAGCCCACAAATAACGAAGATTCAAGCTGCATCAATATTTAGACCATGTTCTTTTAATCCCATTAAAAGACCGAGATTGTTCCAGAAAACTGACCACCTGTGTCAACTGCCAGAGTTCAGCTTACTCGAATGCCTCGCAAATTCACCAGCTCAACAGAAACATGGACCATAGGCGATTTTCAAAACTCTAGACCGCTTAGATGAGTGAAACTGGTGCATTTGAAAAAAACCATCCCCAAAAATTTAATTGCAGTTCGCAAACTTTAAATGTTGAACCTAACAAAAGTAGACATATTCCCACGTGAAACGTCGCAGTGGGTAAAAGTACGTAGATATCAGATAGGCCCGTTCATCACTTAAATCCCGAGCTAGCGGATGCGCATTTCTGACTACGTAGCCGAAGCTTCAAAATCGCCTTCCGGTTACTGCATGCTGTTGTATATAGAATAGCAACTAGCTCGGCTTTAAAGGGAATATACAATGCATGCAATGGCGTATTTTTGAGCAATCTCCGCAGGTTTTCGCTTTCGTGCGACATTCTTCGAGAATATCTGATGTAGGTTTAAAAAGCGACTTTGAATTTTACGTTCTTCGAATATGAAGACAACGATGTGGAGGTGTAGACCGCGTCAACAGACCAACTTCCGTAGAGGAACTGTCCTTTGCGCACAATGATTGAATACCTAGATAGTGTGGGGCTCGGCCATCCTGTCTGCAAATGTTATCCAAATTAGCACAGACGTCCCATTTTTAGCCGAGCTTTGCGTCAACACGATGCGCAAGTGAAGAAGAATTGAAGTTACTTGTTGCTTTCTGGTCTCAAAACCACCTCCATGATATTATATCAGTACAGACGATAACGGGGTCTAGCTTATTCCCAAAGAATTTTAAAGATGTGTCTTAAAGCAAGCACGTAGCAGTGCTCTTACTCTCGTACTAGCAAACTGCGACCAGCACATTTAAAGGTATCCTTTACTTTGGTAAGAATTAGATTTCATAGACTCTCCGATTCTTATAAAAGATATCTTTGACGGCTAGTGAGATGTCCGCTAAAATGAGCAAGGAGAGGGCTTAAAGCTTGTCGCCATATGATATGGAATTAACCAGCAGTGAAGGACCCCACCATTCCTATTGTTTCTTAATGTTAGGTAGCAAAGAAAAACGTTAAGTTTCCCCTTTCATGCATATTGGATGCACTTTATTTAGAGCCAGATCGGGCCCGATGCTTATCCGCATGCCTCGTACCCACTAGTCGACTGTAACAAGCGCTGAAATCCTTGGGCGTCTAAATGAAGTAGTTCTGTGTCCGTAAACTAACAGCCCAGAGTCAGGTCATGTCACTTTTATCACTAGAAGAAGAGGCGTTCATTGGGACGGGTTTATTTGAGGTCCGACGTTCCGATGCTGCATGGTACCTCAAGGCGATCAATGTTTGGATGATAGCCAGGTGTTTTGGCGAGGACATAAGTTTACTTGTTCCCCTGGCTGTGAAGTGATATCTCGCATAATTTTAAGGTAATGAGTATTTGGACTTTAGACATCACATACGGGAAGTCAAATTCGGTAAGCAGTGGTGCGAAAACTGTCTTGTTGAATAAGTCTAGACCTAGACCTTGATTCCATCCACAGCCGACTCAAACAATCTGGCCCAAACGACGCATATAACCTCAACCTGCACCCTAAATTGTTATTACATTTAAGTTTGCTTTTGCTTCTACTAAGCTAATTCACTCGAGTCATTTGTGTTCTATACTTCTAAAAGATAAAGAGAGTATACAGTTCCATGGCGTTGCTCATTCTTCTTTTTTATCTTCAAACTGGTAAAAATAATTCTAGAATAGCAGCTTTAGGCTTCCATAGTAACATTTGACGAAAGCGAAAGCGATAGGTCCGGTTTCATGTACCACTAGACTTCTGAGACAAGATAAACAATCGATCACTTGAACAACACGTACAATTTGCCGTCAGAAGCATATTGCTAATTTTGGCCTGTTCTTCGTAGGTGACGTCGTTGATCAGCGAAAGGGATGAGGGGCGAGACAGTTTTGACCTACACATGCCAGGATGCACTGTGTGTCGTCAACAGGACATTGGTCGGCGTCTGATGGTACTTGCACATTAAGTACTTGCAAACACCGGAATCTTTCGATCCCTATGTCCTGGAATGAACAGCGCACTTGAGCTGATAAGTTGACCATGTTAACGCCGGAGCTTTTGGCATTAATTATTAATACATGCACGAACCAACTCGAAAACGTCCTCATTGCCCTACCAATGGGGAGATGCTTTTTGCATGAACGATCAGTTATCTTGACTCTACATCTGAAGAACCAAATACTTGTCAAAAGAGTACCTGTAACTACAACTAGGCGACAACTATGGGAAACGGGCTGAAATTTACGCCAGTTCAAGAAGAATGAAAACTGTAGCAAACTGAGCTAAATAACCACATTTATTATTATTTTAGTCGTTGATACTGCAAGCCTGGAAAAAGTTATGCAACTGATTCTTTACAGGATGTTTAAACCACCCAAAATTGGTTTACTTAGTTAGGTATTAATTTTGGACATTAGCAAGTACATGTCAGAATGGCGGGATTGGGTTTATGGCATGCGAGGACTGTGCTGAAAGCTTTCGATTTTCTCGCGATATTTTTCGGCCCGCTGTAGGTATTTATTTGTTTCCCGTCTGAGCTCATTTAGTCTTTCTCGCTTTGCCGAAACAGCGTCCATGCAAGCCTCGTAGTTGCGAAGGAGTTCGGGTTTTCCTAGTAACCCACAGGATCGTTGGAGTTTGGCATGCACAGCACGTAGGCTGTCCCGGGACTGCTTGATTTTCGTCAGTTTATCTCGGTTGGCGTTCAGCTCATTGTCTGTCTGACTGAGT
The DNA here is from genome assembly GCA_902702965.1 of Spirometra erinaceieuropaei. Classification (NCBI taxonomy): domain Eukaryota; kingdom Metazoa; phylum Platyhelminthes; class Cestoda; order Diphyllobothriidea; family Diphyllobothriidae; genus Spirometra; species Spirometra erinaceieuropaei. The sequence continues at coordinate 41,523 of CACRXP010001352.1, forward strand.
TCATGTGTAAGGTTGGCATTGTCAGCAAGACAACTCTGTAACTTCTCCTTAACATGGGTCATTATTTGCACTGTATTTGCGATTTTACGTCGCAGCTTGCCTATTTCCTCATTGCGTTCCTCGATCTTCTCATTATAAGTCTGGTTCTCAATTTTGAGCTGTTCAAAGTCTATTAGATGAAGGCCGTCAGCTAGGTCCTCCTGCGACTTAAAGATGGCATCAACTTTGTTCACTTCGTTCTGAATCTTAATGCTCTCCAGGCGGACCTCCGTTACCAACTTTTCCTTTTTGGCTAGCAGGCTAAAAAAGTAGTCGTATTCCTTTATGTTCAGGGGTCGGCCAGTACGGTTACTGACTGCCTTTTTTGCATGAGATACCACGAAACTGACAACCTTTTCATGAGAAGTCGCCGCTTCATTTTGTCGTACTCTTGACGTCTCTTTTAGTTCGGCAATTTGAGTGTCTAATACTTCTTTCATTGATAAGAACTGATTGCGCGTCTCGGCCAAAGTGGCGATGTATTTAGAGTAGCGCTGATTGAAGTCGACCGTGTTGTCAACCAGGCTGCTACCACCGCCGCTCTCGCCTACTGCCTGCTCAGCTGCATCCGCCCTTTTACGACGAAAATATTCAACCAACTTAGTCTGGAACTGGGTATTCAGTTCACCTGCCTGTCGGCGACGCTCAAGCAGCGCCTTGTGTTTCTCCAGCAGCTCCTGGTGTTCCTTTTCACGCTTCTTCTCCTCTACATCCTCTTTGGGATTTTCGTTACCATCAGCCTGCAAGTCACCCACATCGTTATCGACGACCTCCTCTTCAATCGCCTTGACAGCCGAATCCTCATTTTTTTCGTCATTTATAGTCTCCTCGTTGTGCGGTTGCGCTGTCTCCCCCTCCTTGCCTTCAGGCGGTTTACCATCAGTGTCAGCTTTGGCCGCGTTTTCTTCAGGGGTCGTAACCTCCGCGGGCATGTTTGAAGGTTCCGCGATTTGGACATTCTGCTCTTCAGCGGTTACCGCCGTCTCCACAAGAGGTTCCGTTGGCGGACCAGATTCGGCTGCAGTCTCTGTCGCCGCCGGTTCTTCCTTTAAGGTAGACCCCTCAACAGACGCCGCAGTTCCCTGTACTAAATTTCAGCAAACAAAAAAGAAGTGGTCATTTTTGGTAGTGCCAGTCGTGGCCTTATACGATTTACTAAACTAGCTGGGCCCAGCTTGGCAAAAAGCACTGACAATTTACGAGTGATGAACAAATAAGGAATAAGAAGGATAAGAAAATTTATATGCCAAAGAATTTTAAGTTTTTCTTTCAAAATAGAGGACCATTTTTTAAAAACCCAAGTCAAATGCTCTTGGCTGCAGGAAATGGCTTTTTCTTACGCCGTTAGACCAATTTTCGTTCAATAAGAGATCCGAGCATTCTCTTAAATCACCAAGCTGACAAGTTAGCTCAGACATAGCAGACCTCAAAAGAGACTTCGTTAAGTTTAATTCTCAAGCAATTGTCGCGGTATACAAGAAATAACATTTTCTACTCCATATGATATTAAAATTAAATGTAGATAGAACAAGAAGGATGCTTTCAATATGTACTTTAAATATTAAATATTTGATCACGGTTACGGAAAAAATCAAATCCGTCGTTTAAAATTTAGATTTTCAATCCGCTTACAAATAAACAAAAAGCGCCGTTCTGCATGCCCGGCAGTCGGTTGTTTAAAAATATGTATAGTATACCATTCGGTGTCGCAAAAGCTGTAAAGGAGAATTAAACGGCACAAATTGTCTCTCCCCAAAACCTCGTCATGAGTTTTAGTAATTGCGGTGCTTTCAAACATTTTGCTTCTGAAGGTTGTTCTATGGTTGCTTTAAGATGGCTTGTTACTCTGAAAACTACAGGAGCCAGTCAAAGCACAATGACCTTACTCGGCGGTTTGTCTGGGATAAAACCAGTCCTACGGACATTCTAAGATGTTTATTGATATCAGATTTTTGCCAGTTTAGAAAACGCTTTTGCAGCCATTCGGGCGATTTCATTCTAACACTCTCTCTATACCATGCATTTCAATACGTCTACGTAAAAAACACGAATGAAACTCAAAGGCCCTTTCAGAGAAAATATGTGCAAAGTATGCAAGCAGCCAGAAGAAAATACCGCTTTCTCAAGGTAGGACGCTGTGGAGTATGTCAAATGCTAAGGCCTGCTGAATAAAACAACCTAATTATTTAAATGGACTTGAACACTAAACAATTATTTAGAAGATATGCAAACATAAGCAGAACACTTTTGAACGAATTTAATAAGTCTCTATCAGCATCTCAAAGTGAATGCTCTTCTTTACGGTGTAGTTCAGCCACTAAGGAGGTTCGCATTTATTAGACGACAAAATGCTAAAATCAGCAGTCGTAAGGCGCGAAAGTAATTCTTTGGGAAAAACGTAAGTTCAAGGATATTTCCAATCTATTTAGTAAAGATAACTGGCCTTGGAAACCCTATTAATTGCACCCCAGTCCGTCAGACACAACTGTATATTCCCGATCGAATACCGACAGGGCAACGGACTCGTGGCCCGGTGGGTAGAGGCGTGGACTTCTAAACCAACAAGTCGCGAGTTCGAGACTCGGGTGTTCCACACTTCGGGCTTGGCTATCACTGGCTGACGACAGCTAATAAGCCAGAAATGGCCTTTCCAGTCTCCCTTGTCTTTGTCAGTAATACCATTCTGCCAGATACGACTCTACCCACATAGTGAAAATTATCAATATAAAAGGAGTACTCACACAATTTAAGTAGCATTATTATTAAAACAACCTTTCGGGTGGCGGGGTATTTAACTCAGGTTTAGAGTCTAGGGAAATCAGGGGACACAACCATCCAGGCGTTTCTTAAAGAGGTGCAGGGACGTCGTCTCTATGATTTGATAGACTCAGAGCGAAGGCCCTGCCTGGACATTCTTTTGCGTATTTTCATCGAGTGTCCATGAAGATTGGGCGAAAGGTGCCACTTAAACATGCCCTCAAAGCTCAGCTTATGCTAAGGCCATATATTATCCTGTAAACCAGGATAAGGTTACCTCTCTGCTGCCAGCAATACTGAGGGGATAAATTAAGGCAGTTCATTCTTTCTATGCAAGATTGGTTTCTTAAACCATTTACAGCTTTGTCGCACGGCGTTGTACTATTTGGGGGCATGTTTGGTCCTTTGAAAGACATGGCCGCCACGCCTGCATACGAAATTCCAGATAGGATCGAACAAGAGTTCCGTAAACGTTCCCAGGAGGGTCTTTTTCAAAGGTTAAAAATGCTCTTTTGATCGCATGAAGTACGCACATGGCGTTTTTTGCAGCCTTGGTGCATTGCAGTGCTGGTTTCATGCTGCTCTGTATCGACGCATAAGATCCGTCTGCGAAGATTCTGCGGGGAGAGTAATGTCTCTTAGGTGGTATACTCTCATGCTGGCATTTGAATGACAGACAGTTGGACGCAGATGAAGGTCGGTACACTTCTGCACATTGAACTATAGGAGCCATTTCTCGGACCACGTTTGCAGTGGGCGCAGATTATTTTGAAGGGCCTTCTGCTTATCCGGACTCTTATTAACTAGTCAGAGTCTAACATTTTTGGCAAACATTTTGTTACCGCAGTCGACTTATTGAAGAATGTTCTTAATATAGAAGATGAAGAGTAGGGGCCCGAGAGCTGAGCCTCGGGGCGCACCATGGCCACGTTCACCCAGTCTGACATCATCTGCGAAACAGACACGATGTTTTGACCAATCAGAGACGCCATGATTCAGCTCGGAAGATCTTCCTGGATACCTCGGCATTCAATTTATGAAGAAAGCGTTGGTGCGGATCAAGACCGAATGCTTTACGGAAATCGATGTTTACAAAATCGGTCATGAAACCCTTTTCTAGAGCCCTAGTCTGAACCTCCAGACAAGTTGGCAGCTTTGAGCGGCAGAAACGTCCTCTCCGGAAACCGCACTAAAAACTTGGTACGATTTTTTCTACACAAAATTGCTGCATAACACTCTTCGCTAGAACCACCATCGCTTTCTTGAGAGGCAAGTCAAGTTTATGGGCCTGAAGCTGTTTGCTGCCATCATGCTACCGCTCCTTTGTAAGGGAAGTAGGTTGGCTGTCTTCCATTGTGAAAGCAGTCTCCCAATCTCATTGAAAAGGCTTTGCCAGTGCCATCGATAGTTCCTTGAGTATTAGCCCAGGAATCCCGTCGGGTCCAGGAGACTTGTCTGGCTTAATTTGACTAAGGACGCATTTTACTTCGACGGAGGAGGCAGCGAATTGAATGACGGCAATATCTCGGCCCATTTGAAACTCTCGCCTTTCTTCACCCATTTCAAACTCCTGATGGTCTTCAGAGGACTCCACCGTAAAGACCGATTGAAAAAACTGGGACAGTATTTATACGTTTTGTGGCCCTTCAGCTTATAATTTTCGCGGGCTATCATTTTGACATGCAATTCTGTCCCTGTGTTTTCTCCTACTGAGCATGTACCCATAAAACGTCTTGGTGCATATAATGGATTTGGGAAAAATTCTGGCAACCCGTATTTGCTTGCGGCATTTATTAAGTTGCTCCGAATATTTCGCGAATGTTATGGGATCTTGAACATGGAAGTACTTTTTCCACAGCCCCTGCTTCTTCTTTTTCTTCATGACATTTTTTGTCATTGGATTGACCCACGGAAGTCGCATTCATGAACTTACTATTTTTAAAGGACAATGGAATTCAGTTAGACGCTCTGTAATCCCCCGAAATCTATTTTCAAACGGTATTAAAGGCGGCACTCGGTAAGTTAGTCACTCACCACTGGTTAAGAAAAACGATGAACTATAGTGTGAAGCACAAATCTTAAATATGCCTACGGATACCAAATGGATACTTAAGCAAGATTGTGCTGGTAAGCGGCACCTACATTAATTCGACAGCAACTTATGCTTCATAAAGTGCCGGTTTTAAAAGGATAATTTTTGGTCACCCGCCTCAGTCCTAGTAATGTAAGTTAATCGTACGTCGTGTACATGCCTTTTCTTGATTGCTGAAATTCGTATAACTCCTGTCATAGTTATTTCATGGAACCTTGTGCTCCTCTCAAAACAGACACGCAGTACTTGAAGATATTATGCAGGCCCTACGTGCACGCAAATTTTGAGATCCTCTGCGACTCTTCATGATTAATTGTATAATTGCATACCTCGAGAGTCATTAATCTTGTCCCCAAGCTTTTAAGAACGCAGCATTTATGAAGTACAATGTGCATTTTTACTGTGACGTGAGATGACGTACGAATTTCACTTATAGTACAAAAAGACCATGCCGTTCGTTTACTTTAGAAATTGGCAAAAACTGGGAACAACTTCGGAGCTATACAGAAAGTGGTAGTTTTTACGTAACCGATGCTTTCAATTCTTCCAAATGCCATGTTTAAAAAAAATGTGCAGTTGCGTAAAACCAAAGTAACACACAGCCTGCTTGTGCAACCCTCATGGGCAACAGGACTGAGTTTATGTTAGTATCAAAACCAATGGAAAACGGCACACAGTACTTGTATAGTGGTTCAAAATATGAAAAAAGTCAGAGACTTAGAGTATAATCAAAAAACAAATAAAATTGCACCAGGGAAAATTAACTTGATAGTTGGATAAACTACGCTCAGTGCCACAGCCTAGTATGCGACGTCCCTGACATTTTTCGTGGCAGTATAAGTCATGGGCATGACTTAGCCACTATGACTTTCAAAACAGGTCGGAGTAGGAAGAGGAGCTGGACGTTAGTGGGAAAGCGCTGGACTATCTGCCGAAGGAATGAAGGATGGATTGGATCAAATAGACTGATGGACGAGAAACACACATCCAGGGCCGTCAGAGTAGGCGTCCGAGTGCCACTGTGGCGGACATCACAGTTTGTGAGTGCGGGAAGGTCCACACCAAACTTCAAATGAATTTACATCTTTATTTGTCGTTAACATATGGAAACCAGATAGAAATCTTGGGTTTTAAGGATTGGCTATACGTGTTCGGAGCACGATTTTAGACTTCAGAATGTTAAACGAACGACTGCTGCTGGGGCGTATATACAAGCGTGCGCCATAGGCGCAGTGTTACAACAAGCGTCCAGCGTGTAAACACAAACCATCTGTAAGCGCAGTAAAGGTTGACAGTGAGCGCTTTATTGTCCCTATATCCTACAGCATATTCTGACAAAAAAACTATTTCTAACAGTCAACCTACGCCAGTCTGCATGGGTGCTGATACACGGACGTGAGAAAAAACTGCACATGTTTAAAACTCCCTGAACGAATAAAATGGTGCGAAGAACACTTGTGCACACTGATGAGATCATGGACAAAGAAAGTTAAATAAAGTGTCGGATGACTCCGCACTTAGCTGTTGTACATCCTGTGTGACTGTCAGATACAATCTAATCAAGTGTCAGGCAAACATACACAGATAGTAATATTTTGCTCTGATCAACGGTAATCGATCATTTTCCTAACTGTCAACTATTCCTATCGGTCTATTGTCACTGCGATCGAAACATTGTTCACGTTTTATTCGCCTTATCGTAAGAGACATCATATACGATATCTTAGGCACTCCCGACATCGCCTCTTCTTCTTCTGCGTCTTCTCCTTCTCACATATGCATATATACATATATACAGATATACATTAGATATATACTAGATATATATACTAGCCATCGATGGATTAATAAAGATGATAGACACGAAGATAAGACATACGTTATATACCACGCATTTGGCTTATTTTTATAAACGCAGAAACTATGATAAGAATGAAAGACGGACATACCAGTGAAAGTGAAAAAAAGACAGATTACCGTTATTTGATTCGTCAATTTTGGTACTCGAAGGGGCTTCCGTCACAGCATCAGCAACTGATTCCTTAGCCTTTTAAAGATTATGAAAGGATTTAGAAAAACCGTGGGATTGGCTGCAGGCTCCTCAGTTGCGTTTTCTTCGTTCATTTTATTTTCAGGGAATACGGAAATGACTGGTCTCCCAAAATTCTGGGCTACTGCTTCGAGATCTCGAAGCGTCGACGCTAGTCCGATGCGTGCGTCTCAGAGTATGTCACGTTTCACAGACTAAGTCTTCAAAATTTTCCAGTGAGTTCTAATGCCATTCTTGTAGTTTTAAAGTAATTATTAGTATGTTACCCAAATTTTTGAAATCGCAATGTGTTCAATTTTTTAAAAAACAGAATAATAAACTCGCACAACCATTGAGGCCGTGCGCAACTCGAAATTAGTTCTTTATTGAGTAGGTGAGGATTTTGTTTGGTAAATTCCAGAATTTCTGTTCTAGATCTTAGTGTGTTTTCGACTCGACCAATAGATTTTTCGTGCGCCCGATTTCGATGTACACTATTGATTTTAAAAAATGACCTTTTCCGTTGGTGTAATCTATTCATCCTTCTATATATTATAACAAGAACGCATTCAAAGTGAGTCGGTGGTTTCTGGCAATTCAGCCTCTGAATATATTTTACCTGCCTTTATTGAAGACTCTTTATGCACTTGAGCTAAAAGCTTGTGAGGGAGGATGCTACTCAGAAACTTATGCAAGAAATTAGAGGACGGAAAGGATAGTATACTTCAGGGAAATCGCTCAGCAGCTAGGAGCTTGAGAGATGCACGGAGGTGGACCGCGATGAATAGAGTAACCGACAAACATACAATGAATTATTCAACGAGAAGAACGTGAAGTAGATAGAAATTCCAAACTTAACACTTGAATCTCGGAGGCGGGCTCCGCAGTGCTCTAAGAACCAACAAGGTGATAATTCAATGACGTGAAGAAGCAAGGTAATTGAAGTGCAGATCATGGAAACGTGATAAGTATAATAGCACATTCACTCTTACGCGATGGAAGGGTGATTGCATGTTGTCGAGTCTCTGTGAAGAGAGGACTCAGGGATGAAGGGAAAAGCGGAAGCGGCGAATGGATTCATAGTAATTGAGGAAGGCACAGGCGGCTGGTGGAGTATTCTACGGTACACCTACAGCGAAGAGATGGAAAATTAGTGCTTGTGCAAATAATGTTGCCGCTATCATTTCAGTAATGATGTAATCATACCTAGATTGGAGGGTGCCGTAAGTTCATAATGTAAGAAAAGACTAGCGGCCATAATAGTTCGCCGGATATTCCATGGCGCCTTGGACGGTCTTTAAGTGCTGTTAAAACCGTTCACCTATCCCTTCGGTAGCCAAATTATCAACCGCTGTTGGAATGGGAAGTGGACATCAAGATCGGCTTTTGTGTGGAAGGGGTATATGTCATGCAGAACTAGCAATCATTACCGAGTTCATTTCTTATAGTATAGTGTCTCCAACAACACGTGAACGAGTCGACGCAGGCCAAGAGATAGGAGCAGCCGCACAGTGCTGGAGTTCATTTTTTTCAGGTCGATAGCCACGTCAAGTCTGATGAGATCATTGGCTTGTTCCTGTTGTAACTTCTGACTTTTTCCCGTGAGTTACTGAACTATTGTGAGTTAAAGCCTCTACATTTTTGTGCATGCAAGAGAAGGTATTTTTTTCTGACGAACTCCCTATTCACCATTCAGTTGTCTTAAGTTGTGAGACTGTGTAGAGAGGCAGAGGCTATGTGTTGCAGGGAAATAGGCACGAAGGGAAGGAGGCGTCATTTGGAACAAGAGAGGACATAAAACTATAGGCCGCAATTTGCTTCGCCACTGGGCGATTGATGACCTGCTGCTAGCTACCAGAATGGTAAGACAGCTTTAGAGAGAGAACCATAATTTAAGACGGTGTTCTGAAAGGAGCGTTGGCTACTTATGTCGTCTTCCATGGGTGTGCTGGTAGTCCAATGTGAAATGAAAAATGCAATGCTGTCAGCACATATCTTGGAGGCTGAGAGCCTTATGTGCGAGACCACGTGTCGACATTCGGGTATCAGAGTTCTGTGGAAATTAACTAGGCTTCTACCCTCGGGGAAGGACTCCTCGCGCGGAAGGATTGGGTACAAGTTCCTTCTCTCAGGTGGTCTGAACACGTCTTAGCTCCTTGATAGTAAAGGCAGTGATTCATTTGTATTTATGAAGTATTCCCATATTCCCGCGCCACAGAGGACGCAGGGAGGGGGAAATTTTGACGATGGGAAATGACACGTCAGGTGGAAGGCAAGTTTGTTAGTGGTGTTCGTTGCAGACGCGTTAGCACAATCAAGTGCATGAGACGCGAACTGAAGACAGCGAAAACCGTCTATTGAGACGAAAGTTTCTGGGAAACAATTCTGTCGGCACAGTTCAGGAGAACCCAGGATCGAAGTTAAGTTACTCATCTGTTTCTGTTGCCGATGTTGGCTAAGGCGACGGTTGGGAAGTTTCGAGTGGCGGGGAGATTGGCGGATGCTTCGTACGTCACCGAAGCTACATTTGAAAATATCAAGATTTTATTATCAGGAGCGGTAAAGGTCACACTGCTGAGGAAGTTTGAACGCCGAAGCTTTTGCGGCCACTTTTCGCCGAAAATGTGCTGTGAAATTAGTCTTGCTTATCAAAAACCATGAAATCGGATAATCTCACAGAATTTCGGCCTACTAGGTTCTCTGGAGCGTAATTGAAACAATAAAACGTCTGTAGACAATGGCCAGCAAATCCGCAGTATTTTAAGTTCATGGATTTCGATGTCTACTAAACTGTTACGTAGAGTTATTACGTTGTCATTTGTGGTCCGAAAGATAGTTGTTTTTCTGTACTAGTTAAGATTGTTTTCAGGACTGATTCCTTTATTTGAGGGCGGTTTGAGCCTACTGGCCCCTTCACATTGGACGGTTGCTCAGTCTGTTGTGCTTGAGTGGACCATTTAAGTCCACCATGCCTCTCACAAACGAGAAGAATTCCACCAACTGTTCATTACTTGAACTTATTTCAGTTCAGTTAATGTATCTGAGGGAAATAGGCTCACTCTTTGAACTTAATATTTGTCATATAAAAATCGAAAGAATTAGAACCAATGCAAAGAAATGACAGCGTCACGTGAATGTTATCGCACATTCACATAGTTAATTGGTTTTTATGTTAACGGATTCACATTGTCTGCTTGTTGCTGCAGCATGTGTCCGCCAAGCCGATGTTTGAATGTCTCCACCGATGTGGACATTTCAATCACCTCGGGCAGTGCATCCCGCGATTCCACGACATGACCGGAGGAGAAATACTTTCTCTTATCCATTCTTCCTTGAACATAGTATTTGAAAGGGATGTCCCGATGTTATTTGAAACGGCGAGGTACAAAAGCATCATAGTAAAGGGCGCAGTCTAAGCCACGCATGGTACGAAATGTTTCTACCAAGTCTCCGCGCAACTACCCTTGCCTTAGCGATATATATGGACAACGGCTTTTCATTCTCGAATTTTCGGCTTTCTGAAAAGTCAGTAGCCTCTGACGGATATTCTGTGATGTTCATTTGCTGTAGAAAGTCAGGCTTCTGTCGAAGTGGTTGTATCTAGCGTGGGCTAATTCTCTTATTTTCTGAGTTTATGCATTCTTTTCAAGAGGTCGTGTGCATTTAAGTGCGATACCTACAGTACGCGTCTTATCTGGGAACTAACTTTGAATCGTTTACAATAGTGTTTTAAAAGGCATTGCCTACTACCCTTAAAATATACTGACCTATACTGACCTATAAATGACGTCTGTCGCACAGGGACTCTCATGATCGATATCATGTTGTCCTTCGTCATATTGACTATCCCTCCCTCTCTTATGCATTCCTCCCCTGGACTGCTTATTGTTATGTCTTTTCACCAGGTCGCAGTCTGACAGGAATAAACCATTTTTCCTTTTAGGTAGTTTAATGATCAAACTTATTTTTCAAGGACAACGTCAGGAACCGAGTAAGGCTTGTTCGAACAATGAGATTGTTATCGGCAAAAAGTTCCATGTCCTAATATTGACTATCAGACTTGGGCTGCGATCAACCCCCTGGCCATAGTCAGCCATCCTTTTCTGGAAGCGGCGGAGGAAGAGCTTCTATGCACAACGTGAATTTAAGAGCATGCACTAAGGAACGAAGACGTCCAAACCGTCCAGACTCTGTGCTGATCCGAGAGGTGGGATATGGGCTTAATCCATAAGATCAACCACCAATGATCACGGTACTCTTTGAATATTCCAGTTTCTTTCAGTCTACATCAACTGAGCGTTGGGACACCAGCATGTAAAGGGAGACTTTCATATCTCCTCGTAGTGTCATGGACGACCTTGTTGCTCAGACCAGTAAATGAACACCGGGGCCAGTTTATTTCGTTGGTTAAAAGCATTCTGGACCTAAATTGTCTGTTTAAGCAAAAGAGAATAAGTAAACGTCAAATGGTCCGGTCAGCATAATCCATTCACAATAGGAGAACTGGCCGACGCTCTGTGCAGACCAATAGAAGCATATTCAAAAGCTCAATGGAAGAAGGTAAACCGCTGGATAATGGAAAACTGACTTTGCCTCTCCGATCGACAAAGAAAGGGTCTGTACCGAAGTGGGAAAATTGCTGTTCGATTAGTTCACACTGCACTTTTTGCAAGATCGTTAAGTGACTTAACAGGAGACAACGAACGAGTAAGTGGAGCAAAAGAACATTCTATATGCCACCCAGGAAGAAGAATAAAAACAGAAATCAGGGCTATCCAACGCATGCCGATTTCCCTTTTCGTAAGAAACTTGACAGCAGGCCAGATTGAGAGTTTTTGCGAAAGATTTATTAGCGTGGAAACCAAGACAACATTTGTATGTAGATTAAGAGCTTCCTGGTTTCCATTCTGCAAAGTTTACTTGCTGATCCTACCTAACCTGAATGTGTAGCAGTAGAAAGTGAAGTCCCGCATGGTTCGGAATTATGTTTTATTATCTCCCTCAACGACCGCACTGAGCCTTTTTTCTGTGAGGTTGCAATGGCCGTTGACAACGCCAAAAGTTGGAAAGCATTCAGATATGTGTGCAACGTTTTTTGACTACAGCATTGAGCGAATGTGGCCGCCGAAGGGTGAATCCTGCGACTAGGTGTGCCACCCACCGCGCATATGTGACATTTGCTCTGCGATCCAGACCAGCCGGTTTCATGCGTGATGCGCCCTAATTTTGTCCCCGCTGTGTTCCAGCGTACCTATAGAGTGACCGTTGAGGTGTAGGGCATTTGATTTCTTTATATGAAATGGACACAAATAATTATTTAGGTTTCTGGTGGTTGCGAGCTTGATCCCGTCAAAAAAACTACAGAGGAGTGGTGTGGATAGTAACTAGCACCGGTTATTGAATTGAGTATGGCTTTGTTTCGTTTATAGCCTGGAACCTTTGCGCGGATTTTTTTACGTTCTTGCTAGATCCTGACCTAGATTCCGAGTGTTGGCACAAGTGCCCTTGACGAAGAAAAGCAGAATTGCCACTGAACAGGTGCGACAACGCGACAAAGCCGATGGGTGGTTTTTAGGAATTTTTCATATGAAGATAGACTCAATAGGTCCTCCTTTCTTACGGATAAATATGATATACCCTACCATGAATATTCCTATCATTTCTGGAGGTGGTCACCTATTAAACCCGAAAAGTTCTTTGAGTTTGCAGACGCAAACAATTTGTGCGGTTACCCGAGCCAAGTCAAATACAAATACACTTGTCTGGAATGGCAAAAGTTTTGCTCAACCAGTGGATACTCCGGCCACGAAACTCACCGCAAGCGAGACTTTGACTTCAAACAGCACGACCGTGCTCAGGAGGCAACTAGACTTTTTCATTTTTGATAAAAATTGCCTTCCACAGGGGACTTACACGCGGCATGACCTAAAATTCAGTTCGTGAACACAACTTCTTTGCATCGACTCATTATGTTTCCGTTGAAAAATGACTCTGAGCACGTTACTAGCGGCTACCTTTGCCACTGGAGACAAACGCCTGCGTATAATTATAACTGTGTATCTATGTAGTTACAAGGGGCCCAACCAGCAACTTTAAACACATGAAAAAGTGCATTAATACAACGGTTACATAGTCAACATCTACCGAAACGGGGAAAGGATTTCATTTTTAGAGGAATACCTCATTTTGTGACACACAACGTGGCCTTCGTCAAAACCCGTGCTCCCTCACAAATATTTCCACTGCAGA
>CACRXP010001352.1:72188-86297 GCA_902702965.1 Spirometra erinaceieuropaei
TATGCGGCATTTCGCCGAACTGTTGATTGTCTACTTAGGCGTTAGGGTGTTGAAAAAGAAAGCTTAAATAATAGAATATGCCCGGTTGATCAGAAGGCCTATGGTTAAAGTACGTCCACGATTTGTAAATAAAGAAGTCCAGGCAACCAGACTTTGCGGCAGTGACACTCCGTACAGTAAGACTAGGGCTACATCTCTTTGAACTTATGTAAACGGTTTTGCTATAGAATTGATATAAATAATGATAAATTGGCGCAAAATTTTGAGGCTGCATATGTTGATGGCATCACTGCTGGCCGTTCAGCTCTGTTAAAAGTCTCTGTATCAATCACCTGTCATATCTAGGACAGCAACAAGGCAGAGGACATTTAAGTTTTCTCTTTGATCCTGTATTTATCCTCCTTTTCTGCCTCGCTATGCTGTTAGTCAACACAATTTAGAAAAGTTAAGAAAAAACAAAAAACCTAAATGCGCTTCCTGTCAGACGGCTTCAGGCAGCTCATCAATGAATTACCGCAACCCCACTGTCAGTTTTACGATTTAACGGAGAATCTGTGTTTCCTATCATATACTGTATAGCTGCCCACTGTGATCAGAACGTTTGTTTTGCGACTTCAGCACCACTCACATAGGTACTGGGCATATCCTTTATAGGCCAGAGTTGGACTACATGGTGCAAATTTTTGAAGTACGAATCTGCAGGCCATCTCTCTGCAAACACTTGCTGCTAAACTGAAATACAGTGATTTCAATAACCCAACCCAGCGAATGTCCGGGATGTGAAGTCGTCTACACCTTGGGCCACACAGACTTTGATAGTCTTAGCTGGTTAGGCATCTTTTGTAGACATATACGCCTGATAAATTATTGCAAGGCCTATACAGTTAAATGGTGAATTTTTAACTGTCAAAACAAACTGTAAAGCACTTATTGAGCTGCATGTAATAGGAATATCTTAAATATATTTATGTGTTAAACAGTTTCAGCTGAAACAACGACTGGCAGAAAACGCATATCTTATCTTTCACTTTCCCCTGCAATTCTTATTAATAATGCGTATCAAAACCATAAAAAGCGAGCAAGCATATATGCGCCTCTTTTCATCTCCGAGACAATAACGCGCTTTTATTGTGCGCGAAAATTTCCAGGCGAGCTCGTACTGTTCACTCGAAAAGGATGAGGTGTAAATGAGATTAGGGAATAGCAGAACGCTGACATGCAAATTGTAAGTTTCCGAAGCATATCTGTTACAGTTCGCTAAGACTTGGAGATAGGTCAAAAGTTATTGAAGTTTGGGCCGAACCCATAAGGATCGTCCATAATTCCCTTAGTAGGTGGAAAAAGGACCACTTTGAATGATTTTTAAGAAATGAAATTCCCACTTTACTGTACTTTTCTTCGCAAATATGCGTTTCCTAATGCCAACGGGATTTTGGCTACATGTTTCCTTCAAGGGTGTGTTCATATTGTTTGTTACTTTAATAACGACTTTATAAACAACTTAAATTTATAATATTCGTCGATAGTTTTCGTTCAGGGCAAATTTGACGTCCAATATAACATTTTTCCCTTGAAAATCGCTGACATGTTGCCAATTTATTAACTTAATAGGCCCTTTCGGTAGTTATTAGCAGAACTTAGTAATTAAAATCAACGAATCTTGCTGATTCATAGGATGACAATGATCATATGCACCTGAACAAGGTGAGTAGATAGAATTATAGAACATGAACGAATTCTTAATTGCATAATCCATGAGAAACATAATTACGAGCCCGTCATTTACGCAATATCTTCGAATTGGTGCATACTGACTACGACTGAATTTGTCAGAAATGGCCACTCCAGTTCCCATGTTTTTGTCGGTAATACTATTCTGCCTACATTAAGCAGGGCTGTGCGGCTCCTGGCAGAGCTCGAGAGAGAGAGAGAACACCAAGACACAACGGGACTAGTGAGTTCGGAAACGCGATTGATAAGCACACTTCTACCGAACCCTAGATACTTACTGATATACAACTTCATCAAAATGTAGCTCCTGCGGCCCAAACAGCTCTCATTTTCATGTGTACGCATTCAACGTTTTCAAGTCACTCTACATTTCATGAAGGATAATCATTCACATACATTAAGTCAGTGAGTCTTTCCGATACGCAAACGAGAAACGGACGCCCTTTTTCATTTTCCGCCAACCGCCTAACGCCATGTTGGCAAATATAATCATTTTAAACTTCTAATTCGCCAGCTCGTTCATATTTAAAATTAGTAACTAAATAAATAAATAAACAGATAAATTTTATTTTGCCGACTACCAAATGGTGCTTCTCTATCTAGTAAAAAAAAGCCGCCCATGATGTTGAGCTGTATGTAAGAAAAAAATTAATACGAGCTATCTCCACAAAACTGAATATTTGTCTGCAAATTGGCGCGTCTTTCTATTGGTTTCTCCGAGTATTACGAACGATGTTACTGAGAATCAGAATTTGCGATAGCAGTTGACATAAAGGGATATAGTTATGGCTATCGGCTAACCTCGGAGCTCATAGTTGCATGTTTCCGTTGATCGTACTATGATAAAACATTCAAGACGATTTATTGTGCAATAGGGGCCCCGATCACGGGAAATAACCTGGTTGCGCTCAGAAATCATTCAGTGGGTACTTCGTGCAACTGTAACTCTACTGTTTTTACTGCCGCAGCTGCTTTATCAGTCACTGCACAAACATTAGCCAACTCAAAGCGCGGCCGGTGGAGGTAAATAATGTTAATGATCTGCCATCGCCTGTTCGCGGCGGTGTTTATTGGGGCGTCTTCAAGTGACGCCATAGTCAAGCCGGACGAATCACTTTAGTTAGACTTCGACCTCGATCGATGAGACAGTCACACAAGACCTAATAAACCGAGAGGGGGTCAGTGGACTGGTTGATTGACATGGCTACTGGAAACCACGCCAGTCTGTGAAACATGTTAAGGACTGCTTATATGCTTTCCCGGTAGGCCACTGGAATAGGAACGCTCTGTAATACAAGCGACTTTGTGTTAAATTCCAGCCAAATAATTGTCAGGGTTAAGTTTGGTATTGGGGTCAGGGCTTAGGTTAGGGCTAAGCTTATTTTGGGCTTAAGATTCGGGTTGGGTTAGCGTAAGGGTTATGACACGGGAATAGACACACTTCATGGAAGTTAGCGCAAGCCACTGTATATTACGCGGGAGAGGTTCCCTTTCTCCTTTCTTCCCGGGGGAGTCCTGTAAAATATCCCCACCCACTTTACTTTAGAACGCCTTCCACCCAGTTTATGTCGCCCCCAAATGTTAATACGACACCAGTTTTATTAAACACCTGGGTTTTGATGGTTGTATTCAGTTCCTCTAAGCATACTTCGTTAAAACATTTCATTCTAAAGCAGCGATTTTACTGCTTCTAGTCAATACACGTTTCGTAACCTGTTAACCCAAAAAGGGACCTTCTCGTCACTTCATGGCAGTCAGATACATCTATAGAAGCGTAAAGATATGTTGTAAAACACGCCGTTCGCACTTGCTGAGGATTTCGCTTCCTGGAGTTTTTTTTTATGAAAATAGAGGATTGTTTTCTGCGAATAAATTCATTGACATCCTTTGAGTCTCAAGTCTATTTGAACACAGATTCCAGGGACAAAACTGCCTACTACCGGTAAGAGCACCTATCCGGGGGCATGCGAGATTCAAAAAACATAGAGCAGATTCACAACCTAACTACGGAAAGGATCTGCTCTGTGTCCTCTCAGGATTACCAAAATGTGTAACACAATTTTCGCAACAAGGGCAGCACTCAGGGATGCACAAAAACGAGAAAATAAGTGTAACTTTAAAGGTAGGGATTATTTTGCCGAAAATTTGCCCGGACGACAGTGACACGACTTTGGTATTAGATGGGAATGAGTATAACTTGCGAATCGCAGGCTAAATTTCAACGCTTTGATATCAAAATATAACAAATACTGAAATTTATCTGTAATTTGTCGGATTTTCAAAATTGCTGCCGCTATTGCAATTAGGGCTGCACCATTAAATGTAAACGATAGTTGCAGACCCCCTGCACAAACAGAGGCTCACATTACGGCACTTTACCCCAACTCCCCCTAGGTAGGTTTATCGTATTTCTGAGTTCAAGACGCGACCGTCTTTGACTAAGGGCTCGAAATACCTGGTAATAGATATATGGTTTTCAGAAGACATTTATGCTGTTTCTCCAACGTAAATCACACTGGTGATGCTTGTTAGAGGCGACGGAATTAATAATCAGGCTTACGGATCCATCCCGCAAATGTCTTTTGCAGTGATGAGGCTGAGGAATGGTTTACATTCTCATCCTCATCATCAACAATTTTGACTAAGTAATTCAAGCGTAATAACCACTTTAGGCAATAGAGTCACTATCAATGACCCGCTACATTTAGACAGAACCCCGAAGATAATTCAAATCGAAAAGAAAGATATCAGCTGATTGCCCTGGACAATTAAGTTAATTTTTCAGAATTATCTTCTTCATACAGACTCTTTGAAACAGAGGGTGGGCTCAATCTCCGGCTGTCCTAAAACTGAGGAACAATGCCATTTGCAGTGAAGCACTATGACATTAAGTGATCTTGACGTTTATGAATTTGCGTTGCCGATATTCCATTAGATACGCCGATCGTCAGTCTGAAGTCTTGAAGATGTCCTGAGAAATATATTTAAAAAGGGCCTTTGATATAAAACATTAGCTTTTGACATTTGGCGGCGCTTTATATACATTTTTCGGGCATCTTTTAGCTCACAAGTGGTATCCAAACAAAGAGATTTGTAATTTTCATCTCAAACTAATTTAAATGCAATTGATGCGCCAGAAGATGACTTTGCCATCTAAGTGAAATTCTATACATTTGACTTTTATTGTGAATGAGGGGCAAGTTTAGCCAAGTTTATCCCTCTAACACAAAGAAGACGTTCGGGTGAAATAATGGTTAGTTTTCTGTTACCCTTTGGTGTAGATGAAATGACAGTCGTAGGCACAAACCCAGCAGCTGAGGTGGTGAATGTGACTGCTTGGCTGGTACGGAGATGGTGTTCCATACCCGGAATCTTGGTATCGTCGTTCATGACCTGGTAGCCGTCCGTGTCATTGGTACGGTAATTTCGGAAGACGAACGCCGACGGAGTCAGCGCAGGCTGAGAGATACGCGCCTGTCGTACCGTGGGAGTTATGTTGCAGGTGACTGGAGAGCCCTGGGGTACTGGTGACTTCAGGGACTGCGGGTGTGCCAAGCTGTCATTTCGATAGCAGAGCTGTGGCGAAGTCAGCCTCGGTGACATAGTCGGCGAAATACAGCCTGAATAGGCAAATCTCATGGGCGAATGTAGAGAGCCGGGACTGTTCACCCAGGGTGCCGGTACAACCTAGGTGCAGATGTAGCACACTTATGGAATCTAGGGTGGGATAACTGCAACGTCTGGTGATTGTCAGAATAGGAGGGGGGACTCCCATGCCAGGTTTTGTTTACCTTAGAAGAAAATGTCAAAAGGAGATGCTTCCTGGACGGGACTTTTGGCGGAACTAGGGCAAATCGTGTACACTTTGCTTTTTGAAATTTAGCTCTCTTGGTGAAACAACTTCGCATGTATAACATTAGACATTGAAGCAAATGGATATTGGCAGAAGTGTATATGACATCCCAAAATGTATTTTAATACTAGGGAGTAATCAAGGTGAGAAATATACGCACACTTATCTCCCAAAAACATTTATTTTGGACTTAAGTACACTTGAAAGTGATGGTGAGATTTTTTTATTTTTAAAGATTAATTAGATCTTTAAATGATTTAGTTGTACGTCAAGCGAAGGAAGAAAAGGTGCTGAAAAAATAAGGAGAGCATGCAAAGACAGTTATTCCGGCCCCCGGCAACCAGAAACCAGTCTCGTTTTTTGAAAGATAGAGTGAGCATTGCTTAGGACTGGCAGACCGTAAAGCCTGGAGGCGCACCTGTGATGCTGTTTTATAAGCTCTCAGAAATAAGGAATTCGGTCTCCCGCTGACCAATAGCCCCAGTCTGAATCACAGTCATATACGCGAGTGAACCTCGGTGGCCTCAAAACTGAGGTTTCTTATCAAAAACCTTACAAAGGACAGTTCACAGGGTGGGGCGATTTCGTCGTACAGTTAAACATTAGCAAATTAGCAGGATCACGGGATAACGCCGTTTGGCATTATCCCCTCTCCAACTCCACGCTACAAACTGTTGTCGTTGAAATGCCCAGCCGACTTTAGCTACACTGCGAACGATGATCAGCTCAAATCTCAGAAACTCACAGAGTCCATGGGACTCAACACAGTCTTTGCCTTCGAGTTTACAAATCAATAATACCTCAATAGGTCCATAAACCCCCGGGCAGATTTTTAAATGCTTCTCCAAAGCCTTGAAAGACGGATCCTCAATAAGACCAAAGGCAAAGTTTAGGCGCGCTATAGCGAAACGTCGTTGTTGGTATTAACCTGAAAAAAAGTGATTGCCGTAAAAACTTAAATAAAATCAATCTTCCCAGATCTACAGTTTGCGATAGAGGACCGATTTCTGCACCCAGATATCGTCCTCTGCGCCATTGTGACTGCCAGCTGAGGAGTAAAATATGTAAAATGTTGTCTAATTAATTGGAAATACTACGTTACAACAAAAGCCGTCGATCCATCGCAAACGAAGCTATCCTTTAAGTTGTACCAGCAGGGGAGAGTTCCTTGGAATGCCCAAATCGTCAGACGAGAAAAGATAGAAGCTCCAAAAGACTTTAGAACAAGTGGATACCCGAGGCTATTCGGTGGGTCGGTCCAATCGCCCTGAATGTATTAGAGTAAAAAGTCGGACCAGTCCAGGCCACGGGAAAGAGTCCCATGTACGAAACTATGATAATTTTCTCTACGCTACTTGAA
The DNA here is from genome assembly GCA_902702965.1 of Spirometra erinaceieuropaei. NCBI lineage: Eukaryota > Metazoa > Platyhelminthes > Cestoda > Diphyllobothriidea > Diphyllobothriidae > Spirometra > Spirometra erinaceieuropaei. The sequence goes on from CACRXP010001352.1 coordinate 79,133, forward strand.
ATGGAAACTGTCCTCAGAATCGACTCAGTATTCCGCCGGCAGGTGACGCGGCCAAAGTAATCCAGCCCTAATGTGATAGGTTAGTCGTTATCTACGGATCTCACTGTAACGGTGGAGATGGCGACACGTCAGAAAAAATAGCTGAATGCATTTTCCTTATAAAATGTAACTGAATTTATAGGGGTATGGAAAATCTGTCGGAAAGTTGCCCACTATTTCAGTAGTCATCTTTTACAGAGCGCAGTTTTCGAAAACAAACCAGAAGAAGCCCGTTCAAAAGCCCCAATCCTGATGTGACTGAAATATCTTAGGATTATGATGCACGATCATTGATATTTAAATCATGCTTTAGTAATCTTTTCGAACTGAAAACAAATTTTAGAATTGTGGTTAACATTTCATGAGATACACACCTACATACTCCAGATACCTTTATGATGATTAATTATAAATGATTTTCCTTAGAGTATGGTTACCTTTCGCGTCCGAATCTGACGCATACATGACCGCCAAAATTATGCTAACAAGCTGTTTATGTTAGCTTTGGTTTAACAAAAAGACTTCAGGACTTTATTTATGGTAATAAATAAAGTGGTCTCCCTAGAAAATTACAGTCAGCAGATGCAAAATACGTAGGCTTATGTCGTTTTAAAACACTTTTGCCCGTGTTAAACTCTATACGTTTCTTTGGTCTGAAGTACCTGTTTAATTAAATGCAAATGTGCTCTGTTTTCTGCTAAAAACTTGCATTTAGGTTTGCAGGTTGAAACGTAAACTTAACCAGGAGGTACGTTTTTGTCAGAACAGGCGTAAAGATAAATTTTAAGCAATGATGGAAGAAATTCCCAGTAAGACATACTTATTATACGTGGGCAAATCTGAAACCTTGCTTAAAATTATTAATTTAAACGGTTGCCTAAAGAGCTGTCCCACTTAAAGAAACGAGCGCGAATTTCATTTATAAAAAAGGATTTTTAAGTTACTGTAATTTACGTCGGAATGTGGTTTGAAAAATAAAATCGCGGACTGTGCATAAGTAAATTATTCCTTGAGAAAATCCAGCTATGTTTGTTCTTTCCAGGCACATCCGTACATTCTGACCAAGGTGAATCTGGAATGCTTGCGTAGGAACAGATTAATTGCTTGAATGCAAAATAGTTACCATTATATAGCTAAACGTTTCTGAGAGACCTAACAAATTTATTCAGTTAGCAAATATAGAATAGAGTATTATTTAAATTCATGCATTTTTGCCCTCCAGACCGTAGAAGTGCCCGCAACATAACGGAGTTCATTCAACATACCTCGTGAAAACTTGGCTTCGGGTTTAAAACGTCCTTTGAATTGTCTGGTCTCGAGCATTTACTTCCTGAAAAATACGAACAAAGGGTAAGCTAAAACGATTTAAAGTGCTGGAGTTGGACGTTAAATTTTTGGAAGGTCATGAATCATGAAACACGATAGTTTAACCGCCATGAACGGTGAAGCACTCCGTCTGTCCAAGGAAGTGATCTCAGCGCCGGCGACTTCTGTGCGAACCAGTTTATTATAGGCAGACTTGCGAAGCATCTAACGCACTCCCTCCTTCCCCAACCACCAGCCGCCGATGGGAGGACGCTGTATTGGCGACAAGATGTGAACTCGGGCGCGATGGCTGACAAAGCGAAACAGGCCTTTTACGAGTGTCACACACGAAGTGGTCCCCAAAACTTGTACTAGGCTGTCCGGAGGAGGGGTCGGATCTCCCGTTCGTGAAAATGCCATGGAGGTCACATTAGTGTCATTTGGACTGACTCTCAGTCCTCCATTCACTCCGAACTTTTCATGGGGACCGAGATTTCCCGCCAGTTTTCTTTCCTCCAAGCTACGACTACTAGCTCTTCGTGGTAGATTCAACCGCCTCTGACGTATTACAGCGAGCAATACACTTATATGCCGTGAGGATGGATTCCCCAGTCCTAAACTCAATCTCACTTCCCCTTAACACTCACCGGTCGACTGTCAGAGCCTGTCGGCCAGTTAGTGTTGGTATTTGACATTGCTGCTGACGCGGCGTGGAGGCCTGTGCCTAGGCATGCCACCTCGTCTCTTCCATATACGGCAGTGGGTGTGAGATAATGCGGGCTCTGTGCAGCCTGATTAGCTCGCGCCGTGAGATGATTTATCCCCCGTTTCCACCTGACACTGTTACTACTCGGGCCCTCGCCATGGCCAGTGCTATAAATCTTATTAGTAACTTTGTGTAATGGCTACAGAAGCGACAAGTGTTCCTTGCATTCTACGCGATTGTTCTACAACCAAATTTCACTTGAAGTTAGTCCAATATTTGTTGTTTGAAACTCATACCTCTGAAATTTGCATGTTCGTTGTGTTGTATCTTAGCAAATTATACACCGAGCTATTTGAACGTTAAATTAATCGTCAAAGCAACTTACGCTTTAAAAAAATAATCGGAAACTCAGACAAGTTACCTTCCCCTCATTTCTACATAATTTACATTTGTGAAAATACACACTGTTAGTATAATTTAATTTAATGAACGGAGCGGAGCCAAAATTGCAGGCGCGCCTAGTTTTGGATATAATGTAAGAAAGCCTTTTAGTAACCCGAAGTTGGACAACATTGTTTGGGCTAGTATATTCTTTGACAGGACGTTTGATTTGAACGACAATATTCATGGTTTCGGTTGGGAAATAACTACTTGGAACTTATTAGAAAGTTCTGTTAATGATATCCAGAAGACAAGCAGTTATGTGCCCCTATGTACTAAAGAAATTTTACCTAAAACGACACTTTTTTAAACTGCTCATGATAATTTTGCCGCCACTTGTATTGTGCAAGAAGTGCAAACAGAGGGAGAAATGGTTAAGAGACATGTGTTTCAATTGCAAAAAACTGCAAAATTGCAATAGTTTGATCATTGACCTTTTTCGGATTGGGTGCGGGAATAAATATCCCCTAGTACTGGTAGTCCAGTCCTAAATTCTGGGAGTACCCGTTCTCGTGTCCGAACTACAACCCTGGTCCTTACCTCAAGGGAATTTAGCGGAAGGTTTCTTGTAATATGAGAATACTTCTTATCATGCTTTACCAAGGTCAAATTCAGGGAGTTAACATTAAGAAAGGAAAAAATTCAGGAGTCAGTACCAGTGGAAGATCGATTGAACTTTCGCTCTAAAAGCCTCGTATTTTTCCTTTCATTCCCTTGAGTAAAGCCAGCTTTGTCCTTACGGAGGTCAGCAGCTTCAATGATTTACACTCACCCGAGGCGTTACTGCGTGGGCATCCTAACTATTTACTAAGCCGCTGATTAACTTGCGAAGTGCCTAATACCATGTTCATCTAGGGTGTTTTATACAGTAAAATAGAATGAGGTTACAGATACCATATTATTTGAATAGGCATTTTTGGTCTCAAAAATACGATAGAAGCAATCCTTTTTAGATCTAAAATACCCCTTCTGCGAATAGACACTTTAGATCTATAAATGAAGGAAAAATATGCATACGGAAATATGTTTAGGGTATTTTTTTCTACCAAGCTTTTATCCTTTAAAGGCATCGATTATTAATGAAAAAGTTGTACTGCATACGTATTCGTTCTACAATAAGTGCTAATTTTGCAGGCTGTCGAGAAAACGCATATTTGAAAGCCAACTTATTATATCTACTAAAGCTGACTTCGTAATGTGACTGAAATATTTTGAGTTTGTGCAGAATGAAGACCAATATTGCAACCTCACAAAAGTACTCCCTGAAGGCCGAAATTAGATTTGTGGGTTGCAGTCAGTTTTTCATGTATATAGTGTAAATAGTCTGACTCCGAAGTACTATTATCCACTTATTTGAGAGTAGTGGTAGTTTTACTAGCTGACCCATGGTACAAAAATCCCAAGGGATATTTCAGCCATCGTATGCAAGTCTGCAGCCTACGGAAAAATCTGCAGTAGTAAACCTGTACGTTTCTTTTTTTGCTAGTCCCAAAATTAAAATACCTAAGTTATTATACTTTTCAGTTTTAGGTCTGACAGTCCCTTTTGGAGAATAGAGAAGTAACTACAAGTGGAAAAATGCAACATGGCGTTGTAGCAGACGTTTCGGGGTACGTTTACTTTCATGGTCGTAGTCTATGCGTGAGTGGCGAGTGAACACTGCAATTTTAGATTGGTGTTGATATTGTGACGACATTTAAATATATACTCCCCTACTGACAGAAAGAAGTATATTGCTCCGCTTCCGCTATAAGGCTTATAGAAGTAGAGCAAACTGTTTTTATCAAGTCTGCGTAAAGCAACCATTCACATAAGATAAGCACCACAACTAGCATCAGTAGGAAAATGGAATGAGAACTTTTACATGTTCAATAAGTTTAAGGACAAATCAAGTTTCCGGTGGTAGTGCAAGTCACAAGCTTGACAAATGTGTTGCCTTGTACGAAGCATGGCCAGGATTGTGCAACAAAATGCATGCCTGGAATCCAATCCAGGTGATTACATTTTTCAAGCAAGTTCGCAGTTTACTTAAGGTTATTCTTTTCGCGTTAAGATTTTAAGGCTAATCACTATGCCACAACTTAAAAAGTATTAATGACTTTTCAAAGCCACTATGGAAGTCCTAGTCGGCGCATAATTTTTAAGAAATGGTTAGACGGTTTTGCATCTGCACCAAACGTGCTCACAGATGCTAGTCAGCAAGAACACCCAAAACGATATGACTTAAGGCCTTATTTTATTCGGACGTTACAAAAATCATAAGGCACTGTGCAAAACAAGTTAATGGTATCAGTTTTCCTCAGAAACTGCATGTAAACTTGCAGTTCCCCTATTTTTTATGGATAAGACACATTTGAGGTTTGTTGCAACCAACGTAAATACCTTAGATTACACAAGTTTATTTTTGGCCTTACATTGTCCTACCTTCGACTTCGTTTAACCCCTCATGTGTGAATATAACCTAGCTGCGATGTATTTATGGTCGAACTTCTAACAACAAAATTGTTTTTCAGTTCACAGCTGCATTACACGTTTCCCAAAAGCATTCCAGCATATCATAAGGACTGGTATTTACGGAAGTAGTAAAATGAGCGTTGCAGCTGAAGTGACGTCTACCTCAAATTCCAGAGAGCCAGTGGAAAGCCACTTGATTTTCTCATTGGCACAGACTGCTCTACCCAGTTTTCTTCTAAACCGGGCCATTGCTTATCACCAGGGCCATCGGTGTGCTGCTCATTAAAAATTCATTCTGTTTTTCCTAAATTTATCCAACACAGCTATGAGACATCTGAAAAATGTCCAAACAGATTTACTTTCACAGCATTTATCAATAAAGTAACCTCTACAGTGTCAGATCGATTTGTGTCCTTATGCATTTGTCTTGTCGGTTGTATATCACTTTCACCTCTCTCTCCTCTATCCTTTCGTTATTGTACTCAGCGTAGACTAATAATGGACAAAGTTCTGTGGTTCTGGCCCCCCCAGTAGCTCTGGGTTTACTGGTTTCCCTTCTCCCGACTCGTTGTCCTTCCTTCTTTCGTACGGATGTACGATTGATCACTCCACTTCCCACGTGTTGATTCTGACTGCTTACATGTTTTCCCTTTAAATGCAATCTGAATAGCTTCCTTTAAGTTGCCTCCTCCTCCTCCTCCTCCTCCTCTAAACTCCGCCTACCGCTTCGTCCTGCCCTTTAGGTAGCGCCGAGTAGTAAAAAAGGCCAATTTATTTGGCTACTGGAAGTGGCCGAGGAAAGGGCACACCTTTGTCAATGGAACAGATGCGGACCACCCAGGGTAGTCTCGCTGGGCACATGCTAACGCGTCAGCACGTGAAGTTCAACGAGCAGGACGCTGCTCGCCCTCGTATCCCCTGCAATACTGCAAGTACAGTGGGTGAATCGGGGTAGTATAAGTTACTGTGCTAGTGGGTGTTTCCAGGCAGGATGTCTACGTGGACGGAACGAGGCGGGCCTGGTGACCGAGAAGCCCCCCGGCTGACATTTTTGGCGTACGAACTAGCCGTCTTGAAAGGAAAAAATGCAATACAAGCCCGGCCGGAGGGAAGTGGATGAAAGGCTGATGGTAGAATGAACAGACCACGGATGCCATATTATACGTTGAACCCCAGGAAGCAGACCAAAATTTAAGTTGCGTTTCGAAGAACAACGTTTGTTTTGTTCAAGTCGCCAGTCAAACAAACATGGGACATGGCCTCAATTCAAATCTCACACAGCAGCATTCTGAAGTCTTACTCCGTATGTGCCTAGTCACCTGTGTGACTTTCAAGTCGAGAAAGTTGTTATTGGAGAAGTCTGTGTTTCTACAGCCGGTTGCTGCCCATAGCTTAAGATCAATCACGTACTACGGAAACGGTATACAAAACTCGCATTGGGCACGGAAACAGGGGCCCGCTGCTACAGGTGGCCTCGGGCTTAATTCCAGAGAGAGCGCCTATTCCCGTGCTCTAACATAAAACCATGGCCCAAGCCCCAACCTTAACCCTAGCTCCCTGAAATTTAGCGCAAGTCTACCTTTAATACGGGGTACTGATTCCCATCTCCCACCCAAAGTCGCTTGTTTTAACCATTCTGCAGGAAACTGTGTCCCCTTAGTCATATAGAATTTGCGTTCCACCAAACTTTAGCACAATACTCCAGGAGTACATAAGGGTTCCCTATGTACGATCACGTGAATTAGTTACAGAGAAAGTTCATGTTATGGAATTTGGGAGCCACAGGGATAAGTTGATATTCGTTTGCCCTTCGTAATAGTCACGTAGTAGTATTTTGCGTTAAAACTGAAATATTCCATCTTGAAGCATTGGCTATCAATATTAGGTTATTAACAATAAAATGACCAAAACATTGTTGTGTTTGTCACTTTTCTGCAAAATATGGTGGGAGTCATACAACAGCTGTAAATCAGGAGTAGCATGTTGTGCGAAACTAATTTATAAGGAGACATTATTTTTTAAATTTTTCTCTGTAATCATTGTTTTTATTCAGATAGTCTTTTAAGGGTTGACGAGAGAGATAAAAAGAAGTAAGCAAAGTTTTCCTATCAGATCAGGTGCTGATGGTGCCATTTTTGATCTGTGTGCATGCGCCCGCCTTCAATCGATAATGTAGAAAATTCGATTCGTGCAAAAGCAATCGTCTCGAAATTAACCATC
>CACRXP010001353.1:16075-31896 GCA_902702965.1 Spirometra erinaceieuropaei
TGACTGATTCACAAGAAGCAACTTTACAGAAGAACGCCTACTTAAGTAACTGCAGTAGGGAGTCTTGCATACCAAATCTACCCCGACTATGTGCTGTACCCCTCCCTCCCCCCATGTGCCCCATACCTGGTTAGGACAATCAGTTTTAGACAGAACAGTCGTAATTAGATGCATAGAGTTTGCATAGGATAGCAATCGGCTTTCCTATCTCTATCGGATGCTGTTATGCTGAGCTTCACATGCACATGACAGACAGAGGCACCTTTCTAGAGGAGCTTCTATCAACGGCCACGTTCAAGGCGGACATTGTGCTGGCAAGTAATGTTTGGGGAGGTCGGATGACAGTGACACTTTCTGACCTATTTTAGTTGCCAGGTGGGTTAAGGACGTCCCTTCCTGCCTTGTAGTGCGGTCAAGAACCCAGACCGGCGGTCGTATAACGAGGAGCAATCAGGAAACGACTTTTTACCTACTAGGTCATTCCAGTCCGGATCGCACCACTCACTGGGGGCGAACAGAAGGTAACTTGCTGGGTCAAAGCCCATTCATGCCGTCGTCGTCGGCTTCCCCTTCACTGCTGATTATGATTGGTGGTTTTCGGTAATTGGGGAGAGGGTCCCGTCTCACTGAGGCAAAATATACTGCCCGGTTGAGTTCGCTTACCGCAATGGGCTTAACCCTATTCTGACAGACAAGGACGAATGCGGAAACCTTCTATCCCAACAACTGGAGGGCGTGTACTCTCAGTAGGAGACTTCAGTTCTGTGCATAGGGGCTGCAGTGTCTCCACTATCAGACTGGGGTCCACGCACGTCAACCAAACGATATCCTTTCGTAGTTCAACTGGCCTACTATCAACTTCGGTTCTTCTTGGACTCCGTTCGTTACCGGTCCGATTCTGTGGTAGGTGTAAGTGACCAATTGGACCCCTGGTTTCCCACCGGCCACCACGAAGCACTCGTGAATCTCGTCCCTCATTGGTATCCCAATCGCCGCAGGAAATAAGCGGGCCCTCCTGTTGCTCGTTGCATACTTTCTGCGATTTAAGCATTGTAGCATCCTGTAGGTCTATTAGTCAAGATTTCCGGACTGGCTGTATGAGGCCCGACACGGACATGTTATGTTGGAGATATAAACATATTACTAGTCTGGTGACAAGTCCTTTTTTCGACTCCGCTCCACGACGATCGATGAACGAGCTGGATCACTACCTCAGGACCGTCTAAAGATGACTGCATTGGGTGAGAGAGAGAGGGGGGGGGAGATTACTCACAAGACGTTGGTCCATTTGGGGGACACAGTTAAGGCACGATTTTCAAAGTGGAACAATGACCCTTCAGATCAGCCAGGATCTTTTATAAAAGGAGGGCTGGACGGTGTTCACTCCAGCTGGGCATTCACAAAATGTCCAGCATGTGAATTGGCGGTATAGTTGAAGACTCGAAAAGTGTATTAACAAATTCCAGCTGAGATCCAAGACACGTGTTCTGTTCATGTTATACGGCAACGCGACGAAACCGCGGCTTCTCAGACGGCCGCGCAAACTTCTGCGATCGGTAGGAATTCAGGTAACGATTGCCTCGTTGCAACCTAGCAATATCTGTTTTACGAACGTGAAATAAGGCCGTCAAAATGGAGGCTTTATATTTAGTCACATCACTTCAACTTGACTATGTTGATTATTTCCTCTAGAACCGTCCGGATACTTGTATTAGTGGCAACCTTGTCCTTTCCCACTAAGGATCTAATCGTTGTTTTCAAGTCTCTACTGACCTTTGCTATAAGCGGACAATTTACATAGTTGGACCTATTGGTCAGGCTTCATCATGGTAAACAAAAAAATTGTCAGATACAACATGCACTAATCATGGAGTGACGTTAATGAACAACTGCTTTTAACGGGCAGCCCCATTAATATTTAACCTGAATTAGCCCCGTTTTCATATCCAGGACTTGTAAGTGCCACCGCAAGCCATCCCTAATGGCAATCGAACGTGAAAGGATTTCACATCAAGTTAAACTTTTCTAAAAGTCCAGTTCGCATCGACCTCGGAAACGTCCGCCTGTTCGCGTCCGTATCGTAGTCGAGTAGCCAATCACATCGCGTGCATTTCCCGCGCGGGTGCATAGCTGAATTACAAGGTCAGTTATATGTCAATCCTAAAATGATTTTCTGCTCTTATTACGATTAGCACTGATGAAGTGAGTTGTAATCAAGGTTATCGCGATAACCGGATTTTAGAAGAAAAGTAGAAGCACGAGAACTTCAGACATCGGCGCACTAGTTAAGAAGACCGGCAAATCACCCGTTGCAGACTTGTTCGCCACGTTAATCTGTTGATGGTATCAGCTTTTTTCAGCGTTCAAAGGCATCTCATGCGTCTACGTACCGCTGGCAGCTATTACTGGGTCAAAAATATCATGGCAAATTCTGCAGACTGGAGTTTATTAGTCTAGGGTGCGAAAGGTACGCATGAACTTGGGGACATTTGGGTGGAATTATGACCAGCACGTATAAAGACTCGACCTGTAAGCTCTCAGGCAGTCACCGACAGAGCCCCTACCTTGGTTTAAAGCAGCACCGGCGCGATCTTATTTCGTAGCCGTACCTGTTAGGGGTTAGGGATCAGGGTTAAGGGGGGGGGTTAGGGGTTAGGCCGGGGCTTGTCTACTGCAGGCACGGCTAAGAAATAAGATCCGACCGCCGCATCCTTCCTTACATTTGCTCTGCCGCCTAGGAGTTTTAAACCGAAAGGATGGCTTGCTCATTTCTTCAGAAGCTTTCCTCACTAGCACACGGTGCGCAGTAGTTGCGTGAAGGAGACACGATCGCTGGGACAAGAAATTTATTAGTCTGACGTTTCGGATTCCTGCTAGAACCCATCATCAGAGAAAACAGCAGATACGGGTGATTCATGCACAAGGGGCTGCAGTATTTATAGGATGTAGTCGCCATGCTACCACATACCCATGAATATTCACGGCTCCCTCGCCTTCATCAGGGATCGTCGCACTTGGTGTGCTTATGGTTTGACGACCGACATTGGCGTCGTTAATAGCTGAAATTTTATCACGTGCGTTGGATGTTGGTGTGATGATTGCTCGACCATCTGACGCATCGACTCTGGTGTTGGAAACAGGGTTCATCCGTGCGCTCCCCGCGTGGCTAATTACTCCGCCTAGACGAAGTCTCAGCACCGAGTATGGAGTGGGAAGTTCATTGCACTTGTTAGTGGACTGGGGGCCAGTAAACCATGATTCAAGTAGCTCCCGGCTCACGCGGTTGCCGCCTCTTGCGAGAATTTCGGCCTCGTCGAATTTTTATGTGTGGCCGGATCTCGTCGAGTGAGCCGCAACTTGAGAACTGGCGTCACACCGCTGCAGCGTGTTCGACCATTCTCGTTCGGAGTTGTCTTCCGGTTTCTCCGACGTAGTTGCTTTGTCCGCAACTGCACCACATCCGATAAACGACTTCATATGTTTCTTGCCCTGGCAGCGGGTCATTTTGTTTCATTAACTGACGCCTGATGGTTGCCCCCGGTCTGTGTCTCTACGCTTCTGTTGGCAGTACTTGCCTCCAAACGTCCCTAAAAGTTTGGTCCGAGTGTTCTGCGGCAAAAGACCTGAGACGCTATCTCCTCCCACTGCTCACAGCACGACCTACGTATGACAAGGGTACTTTAAGGTGTGACTTGTGCCTTGGTCGCATATGCGTTAACAGTCGCGATCTCTCAGGCTGCCAAGTGAAGGGATAAGTTGGTCCTCGGTGTGCGCGTGTGCTGATTGGCTCGAAGCTCAGTGGTTCCTTCTCCACGCGGCGTGTATGGGCACCCTCGCTCACACGAGCCCTGAGCCGCCCTGCTTCCCCCCGCAGGACGCGGTCGTGTGAGACACGCGCAGATGAGCCGTTTAGCTGTAACGCCCCTTGACATGAACGGGATTGTTTGAATGCTGTAACATTTTTCGGCGCGAGGACCTAGATGGCGTAACCGCATACTGGTGCAGATGGCCGGTGTCCCTTCCCCGCCGACCCCTTCTCCCGCATCTTACCGTTCTCCCTCTCTCTCAACGGCGGCACCTCCCTCGGCCCTTCCCTGCAGTTGCCCACAGCGCTACGTTCCCCATCGGTTGTTTAACTGGCATGTCGGTATCGTCTCTCCACCCAGACAGGTTATTCTACAGTTGTAACTCATCCCGCTTGTACTATTAACAATTATTATACACGTCTCCCGTGCCCATCTCGTTATATTATACTATATCCCTTACTCGACGTACCTTCTTCTCCTGCGTGTGAATGAGTGTCAAGAGATGGTAACAGTTCTGTTCAGATCTGTCTCCGCTAGGATCTCCTCTTAGCGTTTTCTTACAACCCTTGAGGTCCTCAGCCGCTACATAGACTTTTCAGCCACTGCGTACAAGCCCGGCTCCAGCCATTCTGAGTCCTTCTTGTCTCCGGAAATTGAAATTCTTGTACACGAACGTGCAGCGTTTGTTATCAAAGTTCGACAAGCTGAAGATCCACCTCTGCGATCTATCCGCTGACGTAACCAACAACCAACACGTGGACGACCGTGAGCTGGCCTTGCCTGGCTACCAGATGTTTAGAAGGGATAGGGAAGGGCCTACTCACGAATGTGAAAAATGGGCTAAATGTATCAGACAAGACCGATAAATTTTCGTGCAGTTCCGAAGCAATCTGGCTGTCTATTGAAGTGCCGAGCTCGCCTAGCCTCGATGTCCTGACAGTTTATCAGCCGCCAAGACGGGACAACATGGTCGACGCTTGCCTGCTGGAGGAACTTGAAAAGTTCGCGACGCGGCCGGATATCCTGATCATGGGTGACTTTAACGCGCCTCATATTGACTGGAGCTCGACCTATGCAAATAGCTCAGAGCAGACCTTCGATGGGAGTTTTCTGAACACGGCACTGAAGTTATTTCTCACTCAACACGTCATGTTACCAACTAGAGTACGCGAAGGCCAACAAGCCAACTGCCTTGATCTTGTCCTTACGAAGTCACAGGACAGCATTGATGAGGTGTTATGCCTACCCCCCCCCTTAGGTAAAAGTGACCACGTCGTTCTTCTATGGGATTGCTCGCTTTTTTCTATGCCCGAGAAACCCGTGACAGTTAGAAGAAACCTTTGGCGAGGGGATTTCAACCAAATGAGGGCTGAAATTTTACTCATTAAGTGGGAGTCCATATTTGTTGGGAGCATACTCGAAGACTGGCAACGGTTCCGAGAAATTCTGCTCGAGCTGATCGTACACCACTGTCCGCTTTCACGAAAGAGGTTAACTAACAGACATCGATGGCTTACGCAAGCCTTGAAGAATGAAGTGAATAAAAAACGAAGGCTGTGGAAAAAATCGCTTTCTGACAGGAGCCCCGCATCTATATGCACATACAAAATTCAAAGAAATCGAGTCAAGGGCCTTATCCTCAAAACTAGAAGGGAATTCGAACGGGATCTGCTTAACCGTGCCGCGGAGAACCCTAAACTATTCTATAGTTACATTAGGCAGTGCACGCGGAACAAGGACCCAATACCCCTGCTAAGGACTGCTGAAGGCGAACATCTCACTGAAGACAGAGCTAAAGTTGATCACCTTTCAGAATTTTTTCGGTCTGTTTTTAGTAGCGAAACAGGATTCAACCCTTTGATCCTGTAACCCTTCGAAGACACCACAATTATGGAGACCGTTCAGTTCACTGAGGGTATGGTTCTGACGGAGTTGCTGAGGCTAAAGGAATCTAAATCACCAGGCCCCGATGAGATTCCGGCGAAGATTTCGAAGGAACTCGCCTGTGAGTTGTTTAAGCCACTCTCCTTGCTTTTCCATACATCCTTCGAGACCGGATATCTGTCACCCGACTGGAAGTCGGCGTGGATTACGCCGCTGTACGTGGGCGTAAGTCGGGTCTCTGCGAACAATTACAGACCTGTCAGCCTCACCTCCATTTGCTGCAAGATTATGGAGAAGATAATAAAGCAACAATTAATGCAGTTCCTTGAACAAAACCATTTGCTTTCCGATTCTCAGCATGGAATCCGCAAAAGCAGATCTTGTGTGACAAACCTGCTCTATTGTCTGGAACACTGGACTAGGGCTGTTGATAGAGGAGATATGGTACATGCCATCTATACTGACTTTAATAAGGCCTTCGATAGTGTGCCTCACCACCGCCTTCTATACAAACTACGCCCTGCAGGAGTGCGAGGTAAGCTTCTGATGTGGATTCTGAGCTTTTTAATCGGCCGCTCTCAAGCCGTCCACGTCAGTGACCCGCAATCTGCCGAGGTTGTCGTTAGGATTGGTGTTCCCCAAGGCTCTGTTCTTGGCCCTACACTGCTCCTCGTCTACGTCGATGACTGCGCAAACGAACTGGATTGCGATGCCGCAATGTTTGCCGTTGACATAAAGATCTGGAGTACCATACAAAGCGAAGTTGACGAGACGCGACTGCAGACAAATCTGGACCACCTCGAGCAGTGGTCGAAAGGCTGGCTTCTACCGTTCAACGTAAACAAGTGTATTTTCCTACGCGTCGGCAGAACCAGTTCTCCTAACCGCACGGTCTACCGTCTGACTGGCAAACCACTGCAAGAAGTCGACGCCCAGAAGAACTTGGGTGTATGGATCACAAAAGCGCTTAAGCCTTCGCTGCAATGTTCAAAGGTGGCCAAGTCGGCGATGTCCATGCTATACCTTGTCAAACGGGCGTTCTCCTCCCTTGATGAAGACTGCTTCGTCAAGGTATTTCAAACTTTCGCGCGACCGCATCTGGAGTTTGCTATCCAAGCATGGAGACCCTGGACCGCTAAAGACTTTGGCATACTCGAAAAGGTTCAACGGTGGGGAACGAACTTGTATCTGGGAGTGGTCACTACCCTACGAAACGCGATTAGCTAATCTTGACCTCTTTCCTTTGAGTTACAGACAACTACGTGGGGACCTGATACAAGCTTTCCGCATCGTGCGCAATCAGGGCTGCTGCCTCGCATCTGGAGATTTCTTCGAGTTGACGACTACGACTAACCTGAGGGGCCATCCACTCAAACTGCGTGTGACTGGTGCCCGGCTAGACACCCGAAGATTCTTCTTCTCCAGCAGAGTTGTTGCAGCTTGGAATGCCTTGTCTGAGGATGTTGTTATGTCGGGATCCGTAGATACTTTTAAACGGAAGCTAGATCACCATTGGAGCGCGAACCACAATAACGGCAGTCTAACGCCACCTTGATAGCCAAAATTGACAATCTAGTGTTGTGACGATGCTACTACCAACATTTAAGTAACATATGTTTGTGTAATTTATTAATTTTGAACCACGTCGCACACCGCTGTTCGCATTCACCACGATGCCTGTAGACTAAAAAATGTTACTTCTTTTCCCGTATCTTAAGTGTGCTTCAACTGTCCGCTGTATTTAATCAACAAATCAAGTTAATGTGTCTCTGAATCCTGTTAACGCATGACATTCTGTGTTCATCTGTAAAGTTTTTGTTATTCCCCTTTTATTTCTTTCATGTCACTTCCTTTCCATTTTCTCCATATACTTCCTCTGCATGTAACCAATAGGGATTTCAAAGGTACACGCCTACTTTCCCTAAAATATACTGATAGTGATACTAATATTCGAATTTGCAAGACCATCGAAAATTTATGTAAAAAATGCATGGTATTTAAGTGGTCATTTTTTACCGAGGTCGATTTCTACAGGAAATTTAAAAGCAGTGCATTCAAAAGCTAACATCCTGCCGAGTCCGAAATATTATAGGATTATGTCGCAAGATAATCAGTGTTACAACGGTGCCTAAGTAATCCTTCCCAATCGAAAACGCATTTCAGAATTTCAAACATTTCATGAGGTCGGTCACTCACTGTACCAGTATGGTTGCTATCTCGGTGCGTGAAATTTAGCTCTGAACCTCAACGGGACACTGACCCTCATACCTAATCCTAGCCCTGGTCCTAAGTCTCACACTCTTGGAATTTAGTGCAAGACCAGCTGTAATACCCTGTCTTATTGCTGGCTCGCGAAGTTGAATTCGTGGCCTTCTTCCAGGGTGTGAGTAGCGACCTGAGACAGCGGGTCGCCCCTCCGGACCGCCCGTTTATGCTCCATTATTCATGAGCTAAGTCGTCCTCCGGTCTGTCCTGTGTAGTGGCGAGGGCAGTCCCGACATGGGATCTGATAAACGACACCCAATTGTTCTTCCACGTCTAGTTGGTCCTCCAATCGCATTATTTTGTTACGCATGGGCGCTGTCGGACGGTAAGCGATACCCACGCCGAGCTCTTCAGCGATAGGTTCCATCGCTTCGGACACGTTTTTTATATATGGTAGAGGGTGCCAGAGTGCTGGCGTCTCTCCTCCGTTTTTTCGCCGTGGGTGCGTGCGGAGGCAGCTGCCGACGAAGCTGTTCAGGTATCCATTCCTTGCCAGTTGGTCCCAAAGATGCTGAAGTTCTCTTACTCGTCCCTCTGGTTCACTGTAATTGCACGAGCCAGCAATAAGAAAGGTCGAGCATTCCTTGAGGCCTGACACCAACTCCATCAACAGACGCGTTGCTATCACGCGCTCCGTTCTCGCTGCCGAGAGGCGAGATCAAACTCACAGGGTTCAAGCAGTCACTCCGCCGTGAGACGACGTTGACTCAGCCATATCGCAAACACCACCCCCGGCATTCCTATCTCCTACCCATCTTTATTTGACTAAAAAACTGTTCATTTGACACCGCACTCTCACAGTCTCTGATGATGGTCTCCTATACGGGACCGAGAGCTCAGATTAGTACGCGTACTGTCCCAGTGATCGCGCGTTCATTCTCCTTGCAACAAGAACCTGGGATTAGCATATTTGCTTCCATTAGTGAAGCCAAGTTGAGGTCATGTAGAGGCGCGGTTGTCACATCGCCGGCCCCTTATGTCACTGCATTGCGCTAGCTGGTGTTATGACGGACTCGTCGTCACCACCGCGTGGCACCACATATTCCCGCTTACAGCCGACAGAACGTGATTCCAATGGCCCAAGTGGTAAGAGCACTTGATTTGAAATGCCTGACAGTTCGACTGTCGATTTCGACGATGTCCCCGGGTGCTTCACAGTTGGGCGAGAGCAGGGACGGCGACTCGCACATTAATTAGTTTATAGTAATAGTAGACTTGCACAGCATCTATCGCACTCTCTCCTTCTTCTCCACCCCCTCCTCCCCTGGGCCTGATGTCAAGACAGAGTCAAGAACACAGGATAACTTGTCCCAGCGATCGTGTATCCTCCTTCAGGACTACTTCCTGGGACTCGTCTCTTTGCTTCTATAACTTGAAATGCCTAACGACCTAGTGGACCCCGGTCCAGACTCCGATTGAGCCGGTATCTGGGTTGGCAGTTAATAAGCCGTGAATTGTCATTTCAGCCTCCTGCATCTTTGTCACCAACTCTTCTCCAAGGGCAAGATGCCATGTAGATGGGAAATTCTCCAAGTTGTCTTTTAGTGGCCCAAATCTGTGTCTCTCGGGGCTACTTGTGCGTGAGCCCCAATTGCAGTCTGGTTTTCGATCAATGCCGGCTGTCCAAACTGACCAATCATCTTTGAGGCCGATTCAGGCATGACCTCTCTGAAGGTGCTGGACGACTGACCCACTGTCGAAATTTCGCAGCGTCAGACAAAAAATAAATTAACGACGAATTTTTACTAAGTCAACGAATTTGCCAAATGTGTGCAATTTCGTAATTCTCCGTGTCCTATGACCTGGCACTTGCGGTTGCATACATGTTCCCACCATTCATCTTTTCTCCTCATAATCATTGGTTGACACTTTAGGCTATGCATATCTGATTAAAATAGATCGTTTGCTTTTGTCGCTACGGTGACACGGATTGGGTTAACGCGAGCAGAAGTAAGGTAGTCCAGAGATGCTCTGACAGCCAGTGCTTATGGTTGAAAAAAAAGACTTGTAGTGGCCCATCTCTGAGCTCATGCTGCTGCTGTATGTGCGTACCAATCGCAGTCTGGTTCTCGGTCAATGCCGGACGTCCAAACTGGCCAATCATCTTCGAGACTGACTCAAGCCTGACCTCGCTGAGGGCTCTGGGCGACTGCCCGTTATCTCACACTCGCAGACGCCGCTCTCACGGCGTCGGACGTTCCATCGTCCGACTGTCCACTCCTACCAACTTTTTCTCTGGTTGTTCTGTACCGAATACAGCATGCTCCCGATCGGCGTCCCACATATTCTCCTTCTGTTCGGAGTTGGGCCTAATGCTCGCAGTGACTAGCGTCTCCCATTGGTTCAACTGCGGCGGTAAAGTTTGGACTTAGCTTCGTGCCAAACTGTTGCTATCCAGTCCAACAAAAAGTCGCCAAATGGTCCGCTAAATGAAGCAGTTTTCGAAGCTCTGTCATCCCGCAAACAGGCAACAGTGAACGCATAAAGAAGGGCAGAGTGTGTTATTAATCAAAGTTATATGCATAACTCTAAAGAATCAAATCTTCTCGTAGCCTTTGGAAAAGTAACAAAAAAATCTGGTCACCGCCTGCGTGGACCATTCGACAGTTGAGCATTAGACAACGTTGCCGGACATGAACCCGGCCTTGTTCATGGGGGATTCACCTGGGCCGGTCGATGGGTAGGGCATGAGCGCGGAGCAGGTGTTGGACACGCCGGATTCTGTCAGGTGAACGGCGCCCGGCGGGGAACCTCGGTAGTGAAAGAGTTCACTGTTGGGTTTTTCTGGAAGGGAATAGTAGGATCTGTCGGCGCGGACGTGCTGTGGTACCAGCTGCTGCTGCTGCTGCTGCGGCTGATGGTGATGCTGCTGCATGAGGGGGTGTGGACCGTAGGCCGTGGGGACCCCAACTGACATGGGCAGTGGCATCGTCTGTCGCATCTCACACCGGTTTCGTACCCGTGCCTGAACCTCCAACTGCAACTGAAACCGTCCCGAGACGACGAGGTTCTGGGAGGCGGAGGCGTGGCAACCGGAGGAGGAGGCGGAGGGTAACGTGGCGGCATATTCCTGGCCGCCAAAGTTCTCCAACTTGGACTGACCCAACCCTCCCGTCTCATCACCGTCCTCCATTGAGGAGGAGCAGCCCTCGCTTTCGGACTGTTCTGTCTGCTCCAGCGGAAGTATGCCACCCCAGAGCTGGGGCTGCATATCGCTCGGACCGCGGGTATTCGCTTGGAGGCTGGGCATGACGGACCCGGAGGTCTCATTGCAGTGGAAGCAGTCGGTGATGGCTAGCTGACCAGCCCGAGAACTGTAGGCGGTCATTCCGCCGGCGGATTCGTAAGGCCAAGTCTGGCACCGCAAGGAGGGCAGGAACATGTCGAGGAGGCCCTGAGATTCGGGGGTTGCTGGAAGCCCCGGCGCATTTGGCAGAGACCCAAAATTCTCCTGGAGGGACCAATAACCGAAGAACTTTGGCTGCCATTGGGGCACTGATGTTGGTGCCGTCATGACCGTGCCGGTGTCTTCACCGGCCAGTGTCACTTGCGTATTGCGGACTGTCTGGCCTGATGGATTGAGGAAGCAGGGGTCGTAGGTGCAGTGTGTGGCCTCATTTTCTGGGGTGCCTGAGTCCAGTCGTTGAGGTGGAAATTCACTCGAAAGTTGTATTTTGGACGAGGACGAAATCACTGCCTGGTCGGAGGCGCTCGCCGGCGAGACCACTTGGCTTTATTTTAAAATAACAGCGACTGTAACTATTTAAGTAGACAGCATATCGGTAATAAAAATAATGCCTTATTTTGACAGTTATCATTGCGGGACCAAGGTTCCAACTAATGTATCATCCAAATTGAAATGAGCAAATTCTGAAAGATCCTTCCAGTCTGCTTGTCCGCAGAGAAACTCCGAAAGTCACTTTGGCTTCTGACTACTAGAATTGTTGCAATTGACTTGACGTCATGATTTCGGCACAATCAAGGTAGGTGTGAAGGAACCCATAAAAAAAAGCTTTATGTGCTTTCGCAAAGCAAAATCACTCATTCGATGAGAATGTTTGAGCTTCCACATTTCCGCCTTTCTTAAGAAATTTATCATTTATAACCAGCATAAGAGACCACCTGCTCCTGTGCATTAGATTTTTTCACTATGCCGGTTCCGTTTTTCAGGGGATTCCTCCTGAAGTTAAGCATACATCTCATATATCCTATGCTTAGGGGGAATTTTTTCGAATTATGACGCATGAATATGTGTGACCCAAGTGCCCAGTGTTGAGTGATAAGTAATCCGATATGCCTTCTCCAGAACGTTCTGCGCGAATTTACGAATTTTGCTCATGATAGGCTGCGTCAAAGAAATCCATGGTAAGAAGCAGAAGCCGTCTTCAGGTCTGATCCCGTCCCGGATGCTGTGCGCTATCGGTGTTGATCCGACAGTTTTTAAACCGGGACAATGGCAGCTCCTACTGGCATCAGAGATGTCGAATAGCTGTCAGCGAAAGTTACCTGCCAGTTAAGCGGGCCCTCAGGTCTGGCGAATAGGGCGACAATGTTTTCGGATGTGACTGTGCACCCGCCTGGTACGGTGAATGCGCAAACCATAACAGTATGTTATTACCGACAAGGACAAGGGAGACTGGAATGGCCATTTCTGGCTTATTATTCGACTGGCTGACGACGGCCAGAAATGGCCATTTGTCGGTAATATCATTCTGCCTATATCATGCACCGCTGTGCGGCTGCTGGTTGGGCTCGAGAGAGAGAGTCCATAAGGCACAACGGAACAGTGAGTTCCGTAAGAACGATCGCTGAGCACCCCCTACCATTGTATATTCCCGATCAAAAACCGACAGGGCAACGGGCTCGTTGCTCAGTGGTTAGAGGCGTGGACTTCTAAACCAACAGGTCGCGAGTTCGAGGCTCGGGTGTTCCACACTTCGGGCTTGGGTATGGCTGGCTGACGACGGC
Organism: Spirometra erinaceieuropaei; assembly: GCA_902702965.1. Taxonomy (NCBI): domain Eukaryota; kingdom Metazoa; phylum Platyhelminthes; class Cestoda; order Diphyllobothriidea; family Diphyllobothriidae; genus Spirometra; species Spirometra erinaceieuropaei. The sequence goes on from CACRXP010001353.1 coordinate 28,999, forward strand.
TAATAAGCCGGAAATGGTCATTCCAGTCTCCCTTGTCTTTGTCGGTAATGCCATTATGCTTATATCATGCGCCGCTGTGCGGCTGCTGGTTGGGCTCGAGAGAGAGAGAGTTCATAAGGCACAACGGAACTAGTGAGTTCCGTAAGAACGATCGGTGAGCGCTTCTCTATGAAAACATAGCGGTGTTTCGGCATGGTGAATGCTGCCCGCCGTATAGTAAGTCCTGGAAACTCTAGCTGGCGTGCGGGAAGCTGTATGGAAACACCCACGTGTTAATCCAGTAGATATGGGATACCATCTCTCAACCAAATCGTTCCACCCAATCAGCATGGTCCGTGCGCTCCAATTTGACTCACAACGAGCCACTGACAGCAGTAAGCTCCTGTCCAATCACAACATCAGAAAAAACGGAAGTGCCCATCGTAACAGCCCACCGTGACTTTGAGATAAGATATGGGAAGAACAGTGTACAAGCAACCCAATGATCGAACATGGCTTCAACATAATTCCGCTTTTCAGGGTCTGCCCACGACATGCCACTCCTTTCTGGCCGCTAGCAAATATTGGACTCTGTCAAAAATGCTTACTCAATTAGAGTGAAGTTTTCCTATTGATTCACCAGGTTAAGAGCAACGGCAGACCAGTCCCAAAGTTACCCGGTAATTGGGAAGGTTTTTTAAAATGGATAGACGGACTTTTTCAAGTACATGTTGAAGAAGACGTAATTCCCTACGAACCGAGCACGGGGAAGTCTTTTTTTCCTATTTTCCATAAAATATATGTTAATGCATATTGACATCGAAAATCAATATGAAGAATTCCTACTTGCTAAGAAGTAATATTTACGGAGTTTAGTGTTTCTAAATAACTGAAAAGAGGCTTATTCAAAAGCTGACATCCTAGCGTGACTGGAATAGCTTGTGACTTTCCTGCGAGACAGTTAGCTCTGGGACCCTACTTAGGCAGTCTTTTCTAATCGGCGATACATTTGAGAACTTCGATTGACATTTTGCGGGATGGCAAACCGCCGCTCCCGCTTTCACTTTCGATCTACTGAAAGGCCTGGACAGGTTATTGGTGCTGCACTGGAGAGCGAGGGACGGCCGATTATGAGGTATCCTTGCCTATGGCAAGTCCAAGGAAGCAGTTTGGAAGGGGAAGAATGAGATGATTATTATTATTATTATTGGCTCTCGCTCCGGGCTCTCGCTCAGGAGAGGCAGCCGCGGAAATGGGTAGTGGATTCACCATGAGTTCAGTATTTATAGTACATAGTCGCCGTGGGACCTCATGCGTAATATAACTCGCAGCACTTGCGAGCACCGCTGGGAGTCATAATTGATGCAATGATGACTTGTCACTCCACATCCGAGTCGGTAATTGCAGCGACCTTAAAACGTCAGGCCAATGAAATTTCAGTAACGATTTGAGAGGTCGTAATCTAGTGTTGCTACTGAAGTATACTCAGGACTGAGAGCCAGGCTACAATGTCTTCTCGGGGTGGCCTCTCTTGTGTGAGCTCCTGCTTGGTATATTGAAGGTGCGTACCAGGTGCTGGGTGTGGCATGCATCGACGGGCAGTTCAGCTCTGCGCTAACATCCGTCTCCAGTCATCCAGTTTTCGATGGAGCGCGGTAGGTGTGAGATTAGTGAGCGTGAGAGACGTGGCTTAGGTCAACGTCACGCCACGACTGGAGCGCATGTCTAGCGAGGTTCGGATCTCTTCATCTCTGGACGCGTCAACTTCAGAATGCCAACCGGTCGTCCCTGAACTGTCGTAACATGAGACAGACGCCACGGGTCCCAGTGAGACCCGATCCTCTGACTGACAATTCGACTGTCACGGTGGATGCAGGATAGTGTCTTGGGGAGATAAGTGGTTTATGGTGGTATGAGGTTTGCACCTCCTTCACGCACCTAATCCTGGTGGCAAAAGAGCGTCAGGACGATGCGGGGACGGGTTTGGATGCGGTGGCCGGCAAGGATAAACGACCCGTCTACGCGTGCCACACACAACCTGGTTACACAATATCCACCACTTTTCAACTAGGGGGGTGGCTCGGGTCACGTGTTTCGGGGGTGGGTCATAGGGGCTTGGAAGGCTACCAAAGGCCGAGGTGTCTCCTCTGAATCCTCTGTATCATGAGGATACACGTGCTTGTGGAGCAGACGTCTAATGGGGGAGCCGAGGGATCAGTGAGCGGTCTTCGCCGTTAAAAGTAACACCTATGGACAGCCGCCTTGACTCGGCCATACCGCGGGAAGAACTGTGTCTCAATCATCAGTACATATCATTCCCCCAAAATAACAAGTCCTGACGATGCTCGGGATAAGTTCTACGAAACTGCCAGGTCCATGTCAATCACCACGGAATCTCCTTCGTTTCTATCAGCAAACTTTTTGGGCGCGAAGCGCTCCGGAATCTCCCTCCTCCCCAAAGACGGCAAGATATCTTCCCGTATCCTGCCCAGTCGAATGAGTATGCGCCTGTAGAAAAACGCCTTTCAGAAATACAAGGTGGACTCCGAAATCATCAGGGATACACAGAACTAACATTCGCAACAGAGCCTAAAGAGCGGCCCCTCCGTCTGACTGAAGACGGCGCACTTGGCACCAAATCTGAAGCCGATATGCGCCCGACAACCTTGAACAAACATCAACATGCATACGTCGAAATCGATGACAAGATTGCACTTCGGAATCGCCAGAGATCTGTAAAATCTAGTAGGGCCAAGTAAAACAGGTTAACCACCTTCGCCTACAGTAGGTGGGCCAACTCATTGAATGACAGTCGAAATTCCGAAATGCGTTTTTCTTTCGAAAAGATTAATTAAGTAGGGTTGTAAAAATAGTCAGCCTGCAACATAATTCTATAATATTTCAGTAACCTTAGGATGC